>CM065383.1:8377500-8672500 GCA_033060915.1 Euryodendron excelsum | reverse complement strand
CCTAGTTGGTACGACTGCACATTTTGTCTTTTATTGGGAATTAGGTCACTTGGGTCTTGTTTATTTTCACTAAAAAAAAAAAGAATTGTTATGGAAAATTTGTTTGGTGAACAGTTTCCGAAAACTTTTTTTGACGAAGTTCTTTGAACTATTTTTAGGAAACGGTTCAAATTTTGTTTAGAAATCTTGAAAACAAATTTCGTCCTAAAATTAAAATGATAGTGTTTTTGAAGTTTTTATTGTTTTTATTTCTTAAAAAAACGAAACACAAAAATGAAAATTTGACAAGAATACAAAACATTGATTATCTACAATCTACATCCTCATAGCTGTATTCAAAACCCTTGGTGAGATCCAAATCTATGAGATGTGGACTTGTGATCTAACCCAAAATTCCCTAAATTTGCCCAAACAACTTATTTTAAATGGATAAAAGTAATATTTTTAAGTTGCTCATGAAATCTGAACTTTAAGTACAATTTTTATAAGTTTTAAAAAAAAATATTTGGGCAAAAGTTAGGGCTTCCGTGGGCAAAATTCAAGTATTGAGCTAGGGAGATTCAAAAATTTTGTTCAGTAAGGACAAAATTTACATAGAATAATAAACAAAATACTAAATCCTGTCTTTTTCAATGAATTAAAAGTTAAAATCTAAATTTTAGTAAAAAACACATAATTTTAACAATTTAAATCCTAAATCAAAATGCAATTTAACAAAATTGTGACCCTACTACCAAACCCCTAAATTAATCAAATTTTAGCAAATCAACAACTCAATAATCGAATGCAATGTATTTGCAGTCACCTAATATATTTAAAAGCAGAACTTAATACCAACTAAACCCAATCGACAACCCATTGAATAAACAAAAATCAAAATAATAAAACCAATAGAAATGCTCAATAATTGCGAGAGATCGATAAAATAATGTCATATAAGTGTGAAATATAGTAACCTATTTGCACTTGATGAAAAAAGGTCAAAAAAAGAAAATTGTCACTATAATGAGGAACAAAAAATAGATATTCAGAATATCTCTTAAAAGTGCATATACATATACACCTTTTGCCTCATTTAAAATTTGGAACCTTAAATTAGAAATTTGGAGGTCTGTTGGACCAAATATGAGATAATTTGTAGAAAATAAAAAAAATTACAGTATTAAATACTGGTAGATAAAATCAATTTGAAAAAAACTTAAAAGACAAAAATCAGAGCAATTAAAAAGTATACAGATAAAGAAAGAATTTAAAAAACAAATGATTAAATTTGGTTATGTTATTTTTTTAATATAAATGAAATCTTAACTAAGTACTTGTCCTATTTTAATATTGAAACAGGGCTAAAAAGTGTGTTATTTAGTCCATAGAATTATAAAGAATCTGTGAGATTCAATGTGGCCGTATTTATAATTTGAGATCAAATAAACACAGAAAAAAGTAGAGTTACAAAAATATTGGGTTTGACAACTTCAGTGGAAGAAGTGCCCCACCGGTTCATTGGTGCGTTGCGCATGCAGTGTTGTTGTGTAAAAGGAAGCTAGCCCCCACTGGTCCCTTGGTGTGTTGGCATTGATTACAGGGTTGTTGGGTAAGGAGAAACTTGCCCCCACTGGTCCGGATGCACCCGGACCCTGCCCTTGTTTGCAGCGGCGTTGTTGTGCAAGACAAGATGGTTACAAAAATAAAAATAAAATCACTGCGGGCTAGAAAGGTGTTTTTACTTGAAACAGTCTTGTCATTTGCAAAAGCTGGGGGGGGGGGGGGGGGGGGGGGGGGGGGGGGGGGGGGGGGGGGGGGTTGGGAAGGGGGATGACGACAATTTATAAAACAGACATTCATTGCTCGAATGATTGCATCCTGGACAACGAAAGCAGTCGAAAGACTCGAAACCTTTTTCCTGTCCGCCCTCAGTTGCCGAACCAAAAATGGAGTAAGGGCCAAACTGTGGCCCTGAGAAGCAGCCCTAATCAATAAACAGTAAACGACCAACTCCCTCTTTTGTTTCTTTTCTCTTTTTTTTTTTATTTTATTTATTTACTTCCCCTTTTTTTGGTTTAAGATATTTTAATTATAGGAAAATAATCACAAAATATTGTCTTCTATTGAAGATTTTGGGCAAGATATGTAGGCCGACTGGCAGGAAAGATTGAAAATTTTGGGCTGTGAATTTGGGATTTATTTTAGTAATTAGGCATTGTGATTGTCAATAACAGTACATGTAATAATGAGACGACATTGAAAGATTTTAAGTGTTCATTAGAGATAGTGTGAGTGGTGAGTCGTGGTTGGCTAAGTACTACATCATATTCTTTTAAAAAAATAGTTCTTTGTACTTTTGTTGGTTAATTATTGAGTTGTGATTCTTTGTACTTGCTATGCTTACACTGCATTTAATGATTTGTTCACGGCTAATAATTTGATACCGTCACAACAATTCCGCGTTCTTATTTAGGGTTGTAAACAAATTGAGAAATGAGTTGTTTAAGTTTGATTTTAATAATTAACAAGTTTATAATATATTTAACTTTGATTTGTTTAAAATAATTTGATTCATTTTACACTCTTATACTAATTAATGAGTTGATCTTGATCGAATGATTACTTGATTTGTTTTACACCCTATACTAATCAATTTAAGTTTATTAATTAAAAGTAATGTTAAATTAATTGTATCGATACATGCGTGTGGACTATATGTTGTGTATTGATAATTGTGTTTTTTGTATTGAAAATTGTAAAAGAGTTTAATTTTAATGTATTGACAGTGCATAATTTTTTACACAAGTAGGTACTAGAATGCAATATGTGTTCATGAGTCTTGCTTACGTATGTTGAATTTAAATTTTAAAAGACATGTGTCGCATTGTGGTGTCCTGTTTGTGTAAAAAAATTTTACATTGTCAGTACATCAAAACTAAACACATTGTAAAAACACAAGTTCTAATATTATGCATAAACAGACAAAATATACTTAAAATATGCCTTAAAAACACATATTAACAAAATCCTATATATATTTATTTATATAGTAGAACCTTTGCAACGAAAAGTAAGGCAGGAAAGTATGACGGTAGGAAGATAATTCAGTTTCCGAAGCACCGAAAAAAAAAAAAAGAAGGCAGATAATTCGGAGGGTTGGTTCAGAAAAGGAACCGGCTGTCGATAAAGAACGTGAAAATTTTACATGCGATCGTCAAAGTGGAAAGTGAGCTTGATTGCATGATGTTGTCACATCAACTTTACGACGGCTAATTTTAGGACTTCAGCGAGAACCTTTGCTGTTATGCGAAATTGATCGTTCATCTGTGCAAAATAGAGATTAATTCTTAAATAACGTGGTTAGGTAAGAAGCTTTCACTTTAAAAATAAAATAACAGTTATGATTGTTCTTAATTATTAAAATATCATAGTTATATCATTTAAATAGAATTTTCCTTACAAAGTTTCTTCAAACATTAGCATTTTCCTAGACAATAGCATTTTCTTTATACATTTTCATCTACTAAATCAAAATTTCTTTGCACGAGGAAAATGGTCTCTGGTTAAGTAAGAAAGCTGTTTTAGTTCTTTTAAAGACCTAGGTAATCTGTTGCCCAAAAGAAAGAAAGAAGGAAAAAGAAAATAGATATTGAAAAGCTATTGGCAAATTATTTTTCCATGAATTTCTATACAAATTTTTTGAAAGAATAGCATATTTCTAGATAATATACATTTTCATCTACTAAATCAAAATTTATTTGCATGAGGAAAATGGTCTCTAGATAGTAAGAAAGCCATTTTAGTTCTTTGTTTTAGAGAAGTAGGTATTCCTTTGCCCAAAAAAAAGAAAGAAAGAAAATAGATTTTGATATGTTATGGTCACATCATTCTGGTAAATTTTTTTGTACAATTATTCTGGATGTAAAGCATTTTCCTAGACAATATACCTTTTCATCTACTAAATCACAATTTCTATGCAGGAGAAAAATGGTCTCTAGTTAAGTAAGAAATCTATTATTGTTCTTTTAAATGACTAGGTATTCCATTGCATAAAAGAAAGAAAATAGACGGAACATCAAATGATATTATTTTTACAAATAAAAATTTTTAGTATGAAGGTAAAGCAAAATTATTACTATTATTATTAAAGAGAGACGATCGAGGCTGTTCCCTTTCCAAATACCCCAAGATGGAGAACTTGTGTTCTTAGCTTTCTTTTTATACTTTGCACTTAGTGCATGTAATGCCTTCAATAGTTCTTTACCTCAAAAATCTGAGAGTGGGAAGTGGGAATAGTTCATTTAGGGTCGTTTGGCAAGGCTTTTCAGCATATTTTTTTTAGCTTATAAGTAAAAAGTCAATTTTTTAAAATTTTTTGCTTTTTGCTTTTTGTTTTAGCTTTTTTTTTTTTTTGACTTATAAACAAAAATTTTAGTTTTTTCGCTTATTAACCAAAAAAATAAAACTAAAAAAGCTAAAAAAAATTGTACCAAATGAGTCCTTAATCACAATTTAGAGAACAATTATTGAGCGATTTTAGAGTGTCACACCACTCTGAAACATCCTTTCACAATACAAAATTGTTAATCACAATTGAGAGAACAATTATTAGGCTCTTTTAGAGTGTCACATTACTCTGAAATATCCTTTCACAATACAAAATTATTTTTTTGATGATTGGGTTTCGAGTCAGTTTGCAAGTATCAAGATTAATACAGAAGCATGTGCAATATTCTATCTGCACAAGTTGAATAATTACCAGACCAAAGACCTTAGAAGTAAGCCTATGAAATTGATAATATCTAAGAGTTTTGAACTTGAGATTTCAGGAGCAGACCTTAGCTCCAGACCATAAACTTGACAATTATGCCAATCCCTTTGGGTTCTCTCATAATACAATAAGTTTCCTTATTAGGTGAGTTTCAAATACATTTATTAAATCCAATGAAGACTAATCTACAAAGGAAATAGCACACTGCATTGTAAAAAATAAATAAATAAATAAAAGTGACGTGGAAGAGTATTGAGAATCACTCTCAATTGAGGTTTGGGATCTCCCTTCTGCTATCACCTACTTGAGTGGAACTAGGTGGCCCCGTGTTCACTTAATCACAATCAGTCCAAACTACTTAAATTATGTAGGTCCTTGTTGATGTGAAATGGGCACGTTACTGACCTACTCCCTCCCAAAAAAAAAAAGAGACAAAAACATTACTGGGAACAAGATGGTACTGAAAAAATAAGTACGGTACCTTATGTACAGTTATTACTTGAACGGACGGTAGTTATTAATTTGATTGATTACAATTATTATTTAATATAATAATATTTATCATAAATTTTGAATCATTGTGGTAATTAAATACAATGCTTGTGGTAATTGTTAACCTCATGTCACATTTGTGTTACAAACATTTTCACTAGATAACTCAAATTTATAAAAAAATTCTCAGCCAATTAATGGTCAATAGCTGGGATTATAAGGTACCAATATCTTAAAAAATTCTCTAAGTTACTAACGAAAAATTCACATTACTCCAGTGATTCTGAGTACTGGACCTGATTAATTTTCAAAGAAAAGTTCAGTTTTTGTTTTATCTTAAAATTATGAGTAAAAATAATAAGTATTTTAAGTGAAAATTAAAAAAAAAAAAAAACTAGAAACAACCACAATTCTATACAAAATATTTTGAGAAAATGCTAGCCACAGTCGTCCAACACTCAGCTGTTGGACAGGCGCTCTAATAGGTTGACGTGAGACCTCTCACTTCCTTAGTGCAATGGGCAACCGGAAAAGCCACGGGTTACTCTTCAAGCTTTCTGACATCGCATTGAAGTGATTTTTTATTTAATAACAAAATAATATGTAAGACAAAATGGCTCTCATGTCAAGTAGGATAAAAAAAAAATACTGTGAGCCACACTCTCTCTCTCTCCCGTCCGTCCGGCCAGGGTCTATTTTTTCAGCCAAAAAATACTAGTTTCAATCACGATTGAAGAAGGTTAGTCGTTGATGTGAGGTGGGATCTATTCACCTATATGGGTGAGTGGAATTCTCTTTAATTTTTAAAACTCATAGATATTGCAATTTTTATTTCCCTTCTATACCGCAAAGAAGGAAAAGCAAGAAACGAATGTCACATCTTTGCGAAGTCATTCGCCGCCAGCGTTGAAGGAAGAGTCAACTTGTTCACACTGTCAACCACCTCCGTTGTCAAAGATTTGTAGCCACCCTTGTTGATACGGTAAGTTTCTTCCTCTCCCTATAAATTGTGGATAGAGTTGAGTACAAAGATGTGTATGTGCAATTGTAGGGAGATACAGAGATATATATATAGAGTTGTATTTGTTTGAGTAGCTTTACTATATTGTGAGAGTTGAGAGTTGTAATCTCATCCTTAAATTTTGATTCCACTGTCGTAGAAGTAGGCAAATTGCCGAATCACATTAATTCTTGTGTCTCGTTCTTTGGGTGTGTGTGTTTATGGGTTCATTTCGCACATCAAATTAGTATCAAAACCATTAGTTCACCACGGTGAGGTACTGTTCATATTTCAATTTGGTCAGATCCAACTTTCGATCACACCAGAAGATTCGTCTCGCCGAGACGAACACGCTACTGCAAACCACATCGAAAATAGAGGTCCGACACTCTGTAAATCTGAAACTGAAATTTTCAGATTTGTAAAAATTTTTTGGTTGGGTCCAACTTTTAATCACACTAGAAGATTCGTCTCGACAAGACAAATATGCTGCCGCAAATGGCATAAAAAACAAAGGTCCAACGCCCTTAGATCTGAAATTGAAATTTTTAGATATATAGAAATTTTTTTGGCTAGATTTAACTTTTGATCACACTAGAAGATTCGTCTTGACGAGACAAACACATTGCCGCAAGCAGCGTTAAAAACGGAGGTCCAATGCTTCGTAGATCTAAAATTAAAATTTTCATATCTATTGCAATTTTTTGATCCAAAAAGATGAGTGATGTCATCAATAACATTAGCCTTGCATCATTAGTGATGTCAGTAGTGACATCAGCCATAAGTCATCAGTGACGTCATTGTACAGTCAGCAGTCATGTCAACGTTCAGTCAGCCGCCACGTCAGCATTAGTTAGCAGCCACGTCAACGCTCAGTCAGCACCATATCAACAGAAGTTTGCATAATTGCAAATCTATCCCTGAAGTTCTTGAAATTTTAGTTTAACCCCCTAAATTTTGTAGAAATTACAATTTGACCCTAGTGTTTTTGAGAAATACAATTTGGCCCTTAAAAATTTTATTTTTTCAATTGAGCCTCTCTAAAGTTTTCCATTGCTCCGAATCAACTGTAGAGCCAAAATTTATTGCGTCAAGTGTTCTAATAGCAAAAACTGCAAAGGAGAGGAGCTTAAAGACTGCAAGCAATTCCGAACAAAGGATCACTATATCCAATGCAAAATTTAAAGTTGAAAAGTTCAATGGAACTAACAACTGTGAAATGTGGCAATGCGAGGTGATGGATATTTTGATCCAATAATAGTTGGATATTGTCTTGGAAAGCAAACCCAAGGGCATGTTAGATGCGGATTAGGACAAGCTGAATCGGCAAGCTTGTGGAATAATTCGCCTTTGTTTAGCCAAAGATCAGAAGGACTTTGTCTTGTGGGAGAACAAGGCAAAGGAGCTTTGGCAGAAACTGGAGGACAAATGCTTGACCAAGAGCATTGAGAGTCACTTGTTCTGGAAGAAGAAGCTCTTTCGGTTCTAGTTTCGAGAAGGTATCTCTATGTCCGAATATCTGAATGATTACAATAAGATACTTGCTAACCTGCAGAACTTGAATGTCGAAATCTAAGATGAAAATAAGGCTTTACTTTTGTTAAATTCCTTACCCGATACATATGAGCATTTGATTACCACACTATTTTATTGAAATGAAAAGATTAGTTTTAATGATATATCTAGTGTCCTAATTAACAATGAGTATTGCAAGAAGGATAAACAAGGCCAGCATGATATATCCAGTGAGGCCTTTACAGCAAGAGGAAGATCAGACACAAGGAATCCCCGAAGAAGAGGGGATTCTTGTTTGAGAACACGTTGTAGATCAGTCGGAAAGAAACTAGTCAAAGATGAGTGTGCCTTTTGTCGTAATAAAGGGCACTAGAAGAAATATTGTCCAAAGCTGAAAAGACAATAGAATAATCAACCCTCCACAGCCAACGTCACCAATAGAGATAAATATCTAAACATTGCTTTGACAAGTTCAGTATCGATTTGTCATTCTGATGAGTGGATTATCGATTTCGGGTGTACCTATCATATGTGTCCCAATCAGGACAAGTTCACTAACTTCACAGAGATTGATCGTGGAGCAGTTCTTATGGGTGTCGCGCCTTGATTTTTCGCACTCAAGGAAAATACACACAAGTGAAAAAAATACAGTACTCTCTCGTTAGAACTCATCCTCCTAGAAGAACGAGTGCGACTAAATTTGAATTTGAAATTGATTTTGAATAAGGGCTTTTGAAAAAAGGTTTGGAGTCGCCACCTAACTTGATTAAGGTGAGTTAGGTCACTTAAAACTAAGCATAATTTGAAGATTACACATAAGGTTTTTGAAAAAGGTTTTGAAAACTTCCTCAAGAGAGGGTTTTTAAGAAAAGATGTTGTTTGGCAACCTTTAGAAAGATTTAAGCCTTTTTTGAAAATAATTTCATTTTTGGTCTTTGAAAACAGTGATTCTAGGTTCGGAGATTGTTTATGTGTAGGGAAGACACACTAAGCCATCATGCTACCCCGCCCTTGCAATACTTTCATGTCTATTCACCTAGGTTCACTCATTCGAAATCTTTGATTAACAATTGTCCAAAACTATCCACTTTATAAAAGAACTTTTAGAAAGAAGCTTGACATGATGCATGACATGCAAGTGTAAGAATTTGATTTGATTTGAAGGTAGATTCGAAAAAAAAACTTGATTTAATTTTGAAAAGACTCGATTTGATTTTGAAATTGATTTGAAAAGATAGATTTAATTTTTGGATGAAGGTTTTAGAAATTGGAATTGGAGATTTGAAAATAGATTTTAGAATTAGAAACTTAAAACAGATCATGGAATTGAAAATTTGGAAAAGGTTATGGAATTAGAAACTTGAAAAAGGTTATGACCGTACCCATGAGGGTTGCCTACATATTCCTTTTAGGAATCAGGTCAGTCGTAGTTCGGACAAAAGTCCAATTGAAAATAGAAGGTTTGATTTGAAAAGGAGTTAAATTTTGAACTTTGAATAGAAGATATAAAATCGAGATTTGATTTGAAATTGAATTTAGACCTAGAATTAAACTTAGAAAAGGGTTTGAACTTCAAAAAAGAAGTTGGATTAGATTTGAAAAGATAGAGTTGGGTTTTGAAAGCATTTTTGAAGTTTGAATTTGGAAAACCATCTTGGTTTGGAAAGGAGTTTTAGAAAAGTGTTGAAGCTATCTAACTTTAGGGTTAGAGTTGAACTAGAGTTTAGGCCTCCTAGGGTTTAGGTTACCTAAAGTTGGAACAAGCAATGGGATTGGAAACACTTGATGTGAACTTAAGAAATTTGATTTTAGAAAGGTTGGTTTTAGAAAACTTAGAATAGGGTTTAGAAAAGATTAGACTTTGAAAAGTTTTGAATTAGGAATATTTCAAAATAAGAAAATTCTATTTTAAGAAAGTGCCAAATTAGGAAACTTTTCACTTTAGGAAAGTTTTGAATTTGGAAAGATTTGAATTTTGAAAAGTTTAAACTTAAGAAAGTCTTCTTTTTAAGAAAGAATCGATTTTAGAAAGATTTGAATTTAGAAAGTTTGATTTAAGAAAATTTTAAAATTTGGAAAGTCTTAGAATTTTGAAAAATTTTGAATTTAAGAAAGGTTTGGATTTAGAAAGTTTAGAATTAGAAAGATTTGAAATTAAGAAAAACTTGAAAGTTTGAGTTTTGGAAATACTTGAAGTTAAGAGAGATTTCAGTTTAAGAAAGATTTGATAATTTAGAATTTAAAATTTTGGAAAGGTATGGAATTAGGAAAGGAATGGAATTAGGAACCGTTAGAATTAGGAAAAATTTGATTTCTATTTTTTAAAATAAAAGATTAGATTTTATTTCTAAAAAGAGGTAATTTGATTTTGTTTCCTAAAGTGGAGGATTGGATTTGGTTTCCTAAATTGGAAATGGGATTTGGTTTCCTAAGTTGGAAGATTAGATTTGACATGAAATTAGAAAAGATGAGATTTGGAAAACTTGGACTTGGAAGTTTATGATTTGATGTGAAAAAAGGAAGTTACCTATGGTTTTGATGTAGAAAATAGAATTTTGGATAACTATGATTTGAATGTAAAAAGAAGGTTTTAAAAACCTAGGTTTGGATGTAGAAAAAGGAAGTTGAAAACTAGGGTTTCCTAATCATGGGTTCTAGGGTTTGACTTGAACCTCAAGAAAAAAGAAATTTTGAAAAGTAGAACTTTGGAAGAGTTTTTGAAAAAAGAGCTTTTGAAGAGAGCTTTAAGGAAATAGATTTGAAAAGAGGCTTTTAGAAAGTAGATTTGAAAAGAGATTTTGGTACGGTGACGTACATTAGGAGTTTTTCACAAAGAGCACAACAATTTAAAACATATTGTGAGCAAGTGAGGATCCCTTCCAAAAACTCTGTGTTTAGATGTACCAACTAGATGGAGCTACACGTGTCATATTAGAGTCCGGACTAACATTTCAAAAAACACTTGATCGCTTAGATGACCAGTAAGAACCACATTTTGCCTCCAATCTCAATGATGGAGTTCCTAATGAAATTGATTGGGAAAATGCTAGGGTGTTAACCAAGTTTTTGGAAACCTTCTATGATAATGCTAAACTTTTGTCAAGATCTTTGTATGTTACTTCAAACATTTATTTCCATGAAGTTTTTTAAATTGAACAACTTTTTGTATGAATGGTTCAATAATAGTGATCCTTGCTTAAGTGCTATGGCTAGAAAAATAAAAATAAAAAGTTTGATAAATATTGGAGAAACATTGATAAAGTGAACATGATATTATTGGTTGCGGTAGTGTTGGATACTCGTTTTAAATTGAAATATGTAAAGTATTGCTACACTATGATTTATTCTTCTGAAAAGGTATATGAGTTTGTAAGGAGAATAAACGAAGTTTATGAACCATATGTATGTACATTACCAAATGCTTGATTCTACTTTCTGTACTTTAAATACGATAAGTCAATGCTCAAATAAGATGAAAATTGATAAGCCAAATGATAAGTCTTGGAAGAAGAAGTTTCGATATTTATTTTCAAGGCACTTGGAAGAAGAAGAAAATATAAATTCAAAATTAGAGGTGGATAAATACTTAGAGAAAACTGTTGAAAAAGACAATGATTTTGAAAATTTAGGTTGGTGGAAAACTAATTTTTCTAAGTATCGGATTCTCTCACTAATAGCAAGAGATGTTTTAACTATTTCGGTTTTAATTGTTGCTTCTGAATCAGCTTTTAACACAGGAGAATGTATACTTGATCAATTTCGTAGTTCTTTAACTCCTAAGCTAGTAAAGTGCTTGATTTGAACCCAAGATTGGTTATGTGCTTCTCTCATATCAATTAATATTGAGGAAAGTTTGGATGAATTTAAAGAGTTTGAGTCAAATATATCTCTTATTCTTTTTTTTTTTTTGTTTTACTTTTACCATTTAAGTTATTTTAATTAAAATTCTTAACTGTTTATTTGTTTATTTTTATTTTTAATTATCACAGAGGATTATGAAAATTTTGGTGGAGTTTTAAATGCATCTATCTTAAAATAAACACTCAACATTCCATGATAAAAAAATATTATGTTTGAGGTAACTGTGGATTAATAGGTATGGCTTGGATTAATAAAAAATATTCAAATGCTCTCTCTCTTTCTGTCTCTCTCTCTCTCACCCACACACAGATTCCATTACTATCTCATGCATGGGTTTTTTTGAAGTCTTTCTTAATATCCTGATTTTCCTGTGAATTTCGATGCATGACAATATTTGACTTTCCTTGGTCCTATAAAAGACAGAATATGTGTCATTTGTATGCGCATACATAACCCATGTTCAATGTTTTGTTGGCTCGACTTATATCACTATGACTTTTCATAAATCAACCCCATTGGGTCTGCTGCATTTTTTTTTTTTTTTTTTGTGTTGGACTTGTACCTACTATAAATTTTTAGCCATGTGAATTTCAGCCATGTACAAAAAAAGCAGCACTTGTAACTTGTAAGCTTATGTTTCATCTCGGTTTGTTTTTCCACCAATCAAATGGTTCATTACTTTGCAAGAGTTCTGTTTCCTTGTCCCTTGAAGGCTATATTTTAAAAGGGCCTCTTGTTTACTAGACAATAGTATTTTGTAGTGTTCTTTAAATTCAAGTGAGGGGTTGACTTAATTCTTTTGCCTGTATATAGTATGTCGTTGTTCTGTGGACTCGGGATGCTTGTTTTTTTTTGTTTTTTGTTTTTTGGAGCGTTTGGTTTTGCTCTCTGTTTCACCCTCCTCTCTGCTTTGCAGGTTCTCTTTTTGCCGATTCAATTTTCATTTTATTTCTTATTCATACCTAATGAGAGCTATTGAACGAAGTCTTTGGGTTTGCTCCCTATATAATTGAAATTTACATACCTATTAGGTGAAATAGTATTGTTTTATAATATGTTCATTTTATCACATGGAATAGTATTGTTTTATGGTGTAATATACTTACTTTTATCTGATTTTTAATTTGCAGTTGAGTTACCAATAGCCAAAAAGGTGTTGAAGCTATTAGAAAAAATGGTGGCTGACTTAGGGATTCAGTATTGTGCTTGAAGTTCAATCTATTTGAATTTTTTCTTTTATTTGGCTGTAATTTGGTTGTTGGATTGTAACATCCGATACGTTAAGTAGTTGACTTTGTGTTTGAGATTATTGGTTTGTATTACTTTTAAATAATTTTCTGTTCTTGTTTGTGAATATTTTAATGTTGAAGACTTTGTTTCTTTTACTTAAGCTTGTGTTTTTTTGTAATTTATCGAGAATGAAGCAAAGTAATAGGTGGAACCAATTCGACCCAAACCGACCTAGTCAGAACCTTGGAACCAAACCAAACCAACCCGAACTGATACGGGTTAGTTCGATTCGATTCTAATTATTGTTTGTGTCATGCCCGCTCCTAATCAAGTGTCATTAACGCTGTCTTAGGATGAACGTGATCGCACAGGTCACTTACCTGTAAGTGAAACCTCAACATAATTCCAAAGATAGAAATCTTATAGAAATACATAAAATCATATTAAATAAATACAACCCATCTCATAATCTTCTAATATACGTCATTAAGAGAACTCTTAATCCACACTTACAAATATTTACAAAATCACAAAATAAACAAAACTCCAACAAAACTTTAATACAATGTACAACAATGTACATGACTAATAACTCAACTAAAGAGCTTCTCGAAACTCTCCAACTCAACACCAATAGTGAACTGGACATCTCTCATTTTCTTGCAAAATAATCTGTGTGGGTGTGAGCTATATATCAACGTGCTCATAAGAAAGAATGATAAATATCCACTGAATTAATCATCAATATATAATACACCATCAATAATAAAAACAATGCCTCTTGTGATGCAATGTATGATACACCACATATGTGCGCGCTCTTTTGATAACATTGGCCCAATATATTGATGGCTTGTTATCAAGGATATCCCACATCGATACTCTTTAGGTTTGCTCCACATCGGCTAAATCTTAGGTTAGTCCCACATCGACTAAACCTCCTCCATGCAATGCAAGATATGCACACAAAATATATTATATGCAAATGTCATCGCATAATCCAACAATCACCACCGATGTAGACAATAAAATATTCAATACATTATGAATAAGATTATCTTATATTCTCACCTAACACTTGTCTCATACACACCGTCGAGTCACTCCTTTAATTGAACTGGAGTGTTTTGATCCGTTTCTGAACCTATCAAACACCACCACATCAAACTTGATGAAATAGATGTTATAATTTATAACCAATGCATGACTATAGCTTATACACCTTAAACATATAATTTAGAACACCAATAATGCATTAGAACTCAATAGGATGTTAAACCCTTCTCTAATACAATTTAATGTCAACTTTAAACTACAATGTCTCACAAGTTACAAGGATTTAAAGTACCAAATTTATATCACTAGAAAGATATATGAATCTACTTTCCGACACTTCAAATGATGCATCAATCCGAGTTTTCTAGAGAAAGTTATGGTCATTTCACTAAAGTGTGTCAAAGTTGTTAGAAAGAGTTCGCTGGGACGAGAAGATAGCGAGAAGGTAGCGAGACTTACTGGATAAATAAGTTTACTGGAGCAAAAAGGTAGCAAGACTTACTGGATAAGTTCGCTAGGGTGAGAAGCCAGCGAGACCTTAGCGAGATCTACTAGACATGGCTCGAAATGGCTTCCTAACCCAAGATTTCTCCACTCCAATCCACCACAACACTTCACATAAGCTCACCAAAGACTCCAAAATGTAATACCAAGCTAGAAGTAAGATTAAAGACAACCAAGAACATATTCACCTAGATGAATCAAAACTTTCACCATGAAAGCCCTCACCCCCTTTTTTCCTCCATTACTTCAATTCTCACCTTCATGGCATGAATTGATATGTTAACATACATAATCAACAAATATGTAATGAAACAAACATAAACATAAAATCTCTCACTTTCAACAATGAAATCACAAGCTTCCCCTTCAAATTTCTCCTCTTCTTTTCTTTCCTCTTTTTTTTTTCTTTCTTTTCTCTCACTTTCTTTCTTGCCAAACAATTTTACTACACAAGCTCCTCTCTTCTCTCTCCTCCCCTTGTCTTGAAGACAATTATAGATACAAAATATATCTATCATTTCACATGTCACACACACACACTTGCTAGCAACATTAGTGAAACACACACCTCTCACATATAAAGTACACACCTAGGTGTCTTAGGGTTAAACTCTCACCTGACACCTTATCGCTTCCTTAATCCACCTCTCATCCACATGATTAACATAATTAATCATACTTATGATAATTAATCATGATTAGTATGAAGATTAATTAAGCTAATTAATCATGAATTAAGCTCACTAATCATGTTTCAACACATGATAATCTCCCAAATGCAAGCACTCATTAAATCATGCTAAATAAGCACCTTGATTAAGGATAATCATGGACCATAAACATGCTATTAAGTTAAGCATGATGCTAACCATGTTAGGGTTTTAGAGTTTGGTTCGGTCCTGTTCCAAAAATCTAAAACCGATGATGATTAGTTCGATTCTGGGTTAGGCATAAAACCAAACTGAACTAATCTACATACAACCCTAGTTGGTAGGACTGCACATTGTGTTAGTTATTGGGAATTAGGCCACTTGCGTCCTATTTATTTTCACTAAAAAAAAAGTGAAAAATGCTATGGAAAATTTGTTTGGTGAACAGTTTCTAAAAACCTTTTTTGATGAAGTTCTTTGAACTATTTTTAGGAAACGGTTCAAATTTTGTTTAGAAATCTTGGAAAAAAAATTTGTGCTAAAATTAAAATGATAGTGTTTTTGAAATTTTTATTGTTTTTATTTCTTAAAAAACGAAACACAAAAATGAAAATTTGACAACAATACAAAACATTGATTATCTACAATCTATATCCTTATAGCTGTATTCAAAACCCTTGGTGAGAGCCAAATATATAAGATGTGGACTTGTGATATAACCCAAAATTCCTTAAATTTGCCCAAACAAGTTGATAGATCAGTAAATTTGTGTGATCTATCCCCAATTCTCTGTGAACTGCCTCGATTGGCTGCAAAAGAAAATTGGATTAAAAAACACTAGTGTAGTGCCTGCCAAAGACCCTTTAATGGCAAACTTAGTTTTTAGAAGATAACTTCACAGAGTTTATGCTAAGGTTTTTTGGTTAGGCGTGTTGGCCCAAAAGGCAACCTAAGAGGGGAATGAATTGGGTTTTTCGAAGATTAAAAGCAATTAAGATTAATTAAAATTAATCTAACCAATGTAACAGTGATCAATCAATATGGAATGCAATATAATCAGAAGAATGAAAGAAAACAGAGCATAAGAAAGAACACACAAATTTACCGAGGTTAAACCATAAACCGTGGTCTACGTCCTCACCCCAAGACCTCCTTGAAGTCTTCTTCCACTATGTAACCTCCAATTACAAATGGGCTACTGATTGACAAAGTGCTCAGCTCACTATATACAAGAACTCGTCACCGAGTTCTTCAATCTCTAAGTGGTTTTGTCCAAGCTCCACTCAAACTTACAAGAGTTTTTCTTTCTTAAGAGAACTCTCAAACTCTCCCTTACAAGTGTATAAGAATATACAAGTAACAAGCAAACTCTCTAATACAAGTAGATTTTACAATCAAAGCTCACAAGTTGAAGACAAGAAGAATATCAGAGTTTTCAGTGAATCAGTCAGTTGAATTTAGGTTTGGTCTCTTCTCCGTTTGTATAAATGCAGCTAGAAGCTTGTACATAAACCCCTGTATTGGTTCCTTCCGTTAGAGGTTGTTGGGCTTCATTAATGCATGTCCAGTCCGTTATAACGTTAGGAAAACTAGCCGTTATATTCAAGGAGTCGGCTCCAGGCTTGTGGAGTCAACACTTTCTGCTTTTACATTTACCAGATGTTGTTCATTGACTTCATGAGTCCACTCTTCATATCAATTGTCACACCCCCAACCCAATTAGACATTAATTATGTCACATTAGGCAAGACGTGATCGCACAAGTCACCGTACCTGCAAACGACACCTTAACACCTAATCGAAAAAACATACACATGCACCCACATAATTTTACATATTTGACATTATAAGATTGAGGTCTCACATCAATGAGGCGACTTCTTGTTCATTCTTTCTTCACATCTTTGGCTTCTGTTGTCATGAGGCGACTCTTCATCTTCAGGAGTCCGCTCTTTGTTCATTCAATCTTCAGCCTTTTACTTTTGTTGTCATGAGGCGACTCTTCATCTTCACAAGTCCACTCATTGATCATGTCATCTTCAAGCCTTTGCGTCTGTCTCCATAAGGCGACTCTTCATTTCAATGAGTCCACTCATTGTCTACTTAGTCTCCAGGCTTTTTGCTTCTATGATTAAAATGCGACTCTTTATTTTTCATGAGTCTACTCATTGTTCATTTGGTCTTTAAGTCTTTTGCTTCTGTAACCATGAGGCGACTCTTCATTTCAATGAGTCCGCTCATTGCCCAAAAATCTACTTTCTATCTTCCAATGATCCAGCTCATCTCAGCACTGATATAAGATCTTCAAGGAGTATTTCTTTGGGGTATGATGATCAATCAAACTCTTTAACTCATCAGAGTTAACTTCTATTCAATTTTGTAAGTGGAATTTTCGGGAAGGCTGGGCCGAGCTTTCAAGCCCACGTAGATGAGTCCAAACTCTCTGCAAAAAAGGAAGGTTAGAATGGGTTGACCCTTGATGGGCCGATCACACTCCGACGATTAAGTTAGCAAGCTTAATCGAGACTTGAAAAGAATAGAAGTTGTGTATACTTGGAGTTAGTTGTCCATACCTGGCTCTCGATACCTTGGATATTTATAGCGTGATTGATGGAATGCGTTTGGCCTTGTCCTTGGCCTACTAGCAGGCCCTTATGGCCTGTTGGGTAGGCATCATCAATGACGCCGCCTGACCACTTGCAGGTCCTGGCGCACTGTCACTAGGGATTCCAGCTGACCAGACGTGCACGTCGACGTCGCTTGGGAAGCCGCTCACGCATTTAATGAGGGTCAATGACTCGCCTCCGAAATGCGGTATTCCTGCAAATGGAGTTAGCACCCCGAAAGAGTACGGGGATCGCGATGAAGTATAAACCAGAAAATCCAGTATCATTCTCTCCTAAGGGACCTAGCCCAATATAGGCTCTAGCACTCAACTCACACTAACCTAACCTAGGATCGAATTGCAATTAAAGAGGGGATTAGATCTAAAATAAAAAGGAAAATAAAAGGACCAAAAATGTTTTGGATTTTTTATGATGGTTTTGAATTACTAACCTAATGCAATGGAAATTAAAGCAATTAATACTAGACAATTAAAGTAAAGGAAAGTAAAAATAGAATTAAAGCAATTAAAAGGGAATTGGGCTCAAATGATCCAATCACTCAATGTCATCCAAGGTTTCCAATGGAGTTTATAACTCAAATCAAACACAATATTTAAGTGTGTTTGATTTAGAAGATTTAACTTTGAAAACCGATAATTCTCAAGCAATTGAAATTATATACATGTTCAATGGGGAATCAAAGGTTAATACCATTGATTCAACTTAATCAATACCAAATTTGTGGTTTGTGCATTGATTAGTCAAACATAGTCAATAACCTAGGTTTTCTAAGGCATCTTCAATCAATTGTTTGGAATGAATTTCCAGCAATTGTGGAGTATTTTTCTAGTCAAGAGTCATAAATTAACACCATTGATTTGGGTGATAAAAATTCCCAAACTTAGTCAATAATCTAAGTTTTCTAAAATTCCACACCTAATTACTAGAAATTCGAATTCTAAAAAAATATGGCAATTAATCTATGAGATACCTCCAATTGAATTCCTTGGATTATTTGGATGATTTTCACATTTAAACCCAATGTAAAAACTAGCTAATTAAACTCATAATAAAAGCATGAAAAATGGAAACAAAGCATGTAAAGATTTAAGTTAAAAATTACTTGAAATTAAAGAGTGTTTGGGTACAAGAAAAATAAAGAAAAAGCATGAGGAATTAAATCTAAATTTTACTTGAGCAATAGAAGTGTTTGGTTACAAAGAAAATGCAAGAAAGTGCAAGAAAATGAAGGAAAATACAATACAATGAAAGGAAATTACAAGTTCTACTCCTATATTACCATTACAAAGATAAATCTAAGCTAAAAATAAATAAAAAAAGAAAAAAACCAACCTTGGAGGAGTTCTCCCGCCACCCGTTACTCAAAACTAACCCTAACTACTCAAAAACATGAACAGTAACCGTTTGGACGGTGAACAGTCCCCGTTCGGATGAGTACTACTCATGGCTGTTCGACTATAGAAATTTTGAAGCGTTATTTGACCACCCTAGAGCTTGATTCAGCCGATGCACAGTAGATGCAAAGTTGTAAAGCTTGAAGTCTTCTTTCCAATGACACAAAAATCAACTCAATCAGACATCGGAGCAAAACGTTATGGCTAGAATATCGAGACAGGTCTGAATTTTTATGAACAAATTATTCGCCTTGAACCCTCTTTGATTATTCTTGCTTTCTTTTTGCCTTTATTAGCTTATATAACCTACAAAACACATACAAAACATACTCAAACAAATATGTAACTAAAATAAGATAATTAATTATAATATAAGTCTAACAAAGTACAAATTAAAGGCTAATGATTACACTTTTAGGGTGTAATTAGTCAACTCTGCGTTTAATGCTCAAAAACCGCTAGTGGTTTGGGCTCGCTATGTGCGATTTGGGCCATGGTGGGAAGGAGGTCGGCGGCCTGGGCCGGACTGTCCCTCAACTCTGATTTGGGCTGCCAAGCAGCCCAACTTTAATTTGTGTAAATTGGGCCTCATCCGTTGGGTTGGGCCGTAGGCTGTTCCCCTACAATTGCCCCCCAGCCTTTGTCTCGTTTTGACTTCTAAAATGGCCAAGAGCTGTAATGGTCACCTGGCCACGCTGATGGTGGGGATTTTTAAAAGATCCATTGATGGGGTGTCACTGAATCAACGGCCGATGCGACGTTTCGGCAAAGCATCATGATTGCTGCCATTTTTCCATGCATGAACCGACGGCTGTGATGTATATAAAATGGCGGTGCCCTGTTTAGCAAAAGGCACTTGGTTTTTCCTCTGCTTTTTGTCTAGTGTGTGCATCAGATATCTCAACACCCACCACTGTAAGTGTTTTTCAAGCCTACACTTCTTTCGCTTTTCTCTTTGTTTCTCTGTGCTTCGAAAGTTGTCCCCCGATGGCATCTCGTCTTCGAAGAATGCTAGATGGTCCGGTGGCTACCGCCGCTTTTAGAGCTAGGTTTGACATCTCGGATAAGATCGGCTTAGAGTTAGTCGACCCCGAGGACTATCGTATGGGAGAGACCGAAAAGATGGTGTCGTTCCCAATCATCGCTATCGTAGAAGGGGGCTTAGGTTTCCCCTTAATCCTCTTTTTCATAAGTTTATAGTAAAGAATAAGATGTCGCCCTCCCAGTTGTCGTCGAACGTTTATAGGATCATATTTGGTATGCTTGAGATTAATCGGTGCCTGGGTGTGAACTTGAGGCTTGCCGAACTGGATTATTGCTACTTACTTTGTAAGGTCGGGGGAAGTTACAAAGTCTACCTCCGAGACATAGACAAGTTCTTAGAGTTAGTGAAGTGTCTGCCTACCTCCGAGAAGGGCGTTGACGATGTTAAGGTTTGGGTAACCGGCCCCTGGGAGTTCGGCAACGTTCCTGAGAAGGAAAGGCTGGCGATCCTATGCTCTAGAGTGCCCCTTGAAATAGGTTTGATGCCGACCTCTTATACTGTGTGTCGCTTAATTTCTGATATAGATCCGAATCTAATTGTGGCATTTTTGAAGAAAAGAAGGAGAAGCGGTCGAAAGCACGCGACTAGCTCGTCAACTTTGCTAATTTGAATAAGGTTTTGGACTACCTTAGTGAGGGCAGTTTGAGGCACGTTGCTCGAACTGCGCACTTTTTGCTCGCCTACCCGCTTCGATATTCAACCTTCACCGCCAATACGGGTGTTCCCCAGAGTGTTCTTGCGAGATTAGTGAAAAAAGGTGCTGAGGGATATTTCGAGGAGATTCCTACCGGCATTGCAGTTGAAAGGGCCCGTAGCCCTACTGGGGTGACAGTTGCAGTTGCTCCATCGTCGGAGCCCATTGCCGAAGAACAACATAAAGTGCGATCAAAGTCCCACAGCTCGGCATCGACTTCATCCCCACTTACGGTTCCAGACCACCGAGTTAGGGTTCCAGTCAGAACCCAGGAGTCTACACCATCCCCCAATAAAGAAGACAGAATGAGTTTGAGAGAGAGGATGTTTGCCGCTGCCGGCAAGCCGCTAAAATCGACCGCCACAACTTCCACCGACCCTCCAACTGTCGAACTGGTGACTGCTCCTGCGAAGGAAGCCCCTCCTGTTCAAAAGAGGCCTGAGACTCGGCAGCAGAATAAAAGGGGCCCTGAGGTTACCGCGCCACCCCTAGCACCCAAGAAGCCAAAAGGAAAGGGCGTAGTGGACGAGGTTGGCGAGGCTATAACCATCACATCGGATATTTTAAGCCGACCTCTCACGACAGCAGATTCGATGATTGATCAGACCGAGGTAGCTTTTGGGGTTATGAAAAGCTTTCTTCAGAAAAAAAAATGTGGCCAAGTTGGGTGAGGCAAGTGACGCAATCGTCTTTATGGGTGCCTTCCATGATTCACTGCTGGTAAGTCGGCATCGCCTTTCAACCCGTTTAAAGATTCTTCTAGAAACTCTTTTTTAACAGGACCTTCGCCTTTTGGTATAAGGTTGCTTGAATTCCTTGGAGGCGATGACCCACTTCCAGAAGCTTGCCGAGGTACATAACAAACTCATTGAAGAACATGGCCACTTAAAAGACGAGTGGATCGAAGCCAATAAAGATCAGATCATCTTTAAGAAGCAGGTTGAACAGGCATCTGCTGAGCTTCTATTGATGAAGGCAAACTTCGAAATGAGAGATAAGGAAGTGAACGACCTCCAAAAGAAATTTGATGTGCAGTCTGTAGATCTGTACAAGGCTAATGCAGAGGTCGAGGTACTCCAAACTGAAGTGGCCAAGCTGAAGGCCGATGAGGAGGTGATATTAAAGGGAGGCGAAGACAGGGCAGCCAATTGTCTAGCCATTGAGATGGCGGATCTGAGCCGCGTCATATTTCGACAAGGCTGGAGCGGCATCCTTCATGTCGCCGGCTTGGACAAGTCCGCAGATGCTTGGCGTCTATGCTCGGATTACTTTGATACCATTAAAGACGGCATTGTGGACCCAAAGAAGTGATCACCAATGTCAAATATCAACGACAACTCGCTCTGGAGATCACAGCTAAAATGGATAAGGCAGAGAAGGAGAAAGCTGATGCCGAATAGTCCAAGGCTGTCGAACTGTCCGTAGATTGCTCGGTGGAGACATCTGTGTTGCTAGAGGATAAGTTGACATATTTCATTGTAGCTTTTCCTTCTTTCGAACATGTTTTTGTAACCATCAATATTTATTTTTAATGAAAAGTTTGTTTTGTCTCTTATCTTGACACTATCCACCGTTGAATCTGCCTCACTGTTTTGAAATTCGTTATGTTTGTATGATTTCCTTTTTTGGCCGAACTGTCCAATTTGGAGAGGACCAAGTTTTAACACTTGGTTTTTGTGGCCTTCTTTGGCCGGCCTGTCAGACTTAGACAGGACCAAGTTTTTTACACTTGGTTTTTGTGGCTTTCTTTAGCCGACCTGTCCAACTTGGACAGAACCAAGTTTTTACACTTGGTTTTTGTGGCTTTCTTTAGCCGACCTGTCCAACTTGGATAAAACCAACTTTTTACACTTGGTTTTTGTGGCCTTCTTTAGTCGACCTGTTCAACTTGGATAGGACCAAGTTTTTACACTTGGTTTTTGTGGGTTCCCAGAGTGCTTTGAGTAGATTTGTTTGAACAACTTCATTTTCCATTGATCTCATAAAGGCTTTATATATTTGTTGAGTTGTTACATCATATGGGACTCTACGCTACTGGTAGAATTTCTTCAAATTGTTCGCATTCTAGGGTCGAGGTAACTATCTTCCTTTTTCAACAATCTCCAACCGGTATGCACCAACGCTGACCTGGGATGTCACTCTATAGGGACCCTCCCAGTTGGGGCTGAGTTTTCCATCTACTGCGTTCTTAGTTGCCCCCAGCACTTTTCGTAAGACTAGGTCTCGTGGAACAAAGTTTCTCGGATGGACTTGTTTGTTGTAGGAGCGTCTTAACTGTCGCTGATGCTCTATAAGTCTAATCAAGGTTGCTTCCCTCTTTTCTTCAGCAAGATCCAGATCCTTTGCCAGCGTCTGGTCATTGAGCCTTGTGTTGAAAGCTGCCGATCTGATGGTTGGTAGCCCCACCTCCAAAGGTATGACTGCTTCCACCCCGTATGCCAGGGAGAACGGGGTTTGGCCAGTAGACCTCCTTAGGGTTGTTTTATAGGACCACAAAACGCTACGTAGCTCCTCCGTCCATTTCCATTTGGCCATTTCTAGTCGCTTTTTAATTCCATTAACATGGTTTTGTTTGAAATCTCGGCCTGCCGATTGTATTGAGCATAGGCTGGTGTTGAGTAATGGTTCCTGATCCCAAGCCCTTCACAAAATGATCTGAACATATTGCCATTGAACTGGGTATCGTTATCCGAAACAATAGCGCGAGGTACCCCAAATCTTGTTACTATGCTTCTCCATGCGAACCTTTTAGCATCGACCTCTCTGATGGTTGACAAAGGCTCCACTTCTACCCATTTAGTGAAGTGGTCAGTCGCCACGATGAGGAACCTTTTATTACCCGGAGCTCGGGGCAAAGGTCCGACTATGTCCAGTCCCCACTGAGCGAAAGGCCACAGACTGGTGATGGTTGCAAGATCTTCAGCTAGCTGGTGGATGATGGGAGTGTACCTCTGACACTTGTCACACTTTAGGACATACTAGGCTGCATCTTTCTGCATATAGGGCCACCAGTATCCTTGTGAGATAGCTCAGTGCGTTACCGATCTCCCGCCGACATCGCTCCCACATATTCCTTCATGGATTTCAAACAAGACGCCTTGTACTTTATCTGGATAGACATAATGTAAATATGGACCCGTGAAGGAATGTCTGTAAAGCTCCTTACTTGGTGACAGCCAATATCTAAGAACTGTGTGTTTGATTTGCTGAGCTTCATTTTTGTCTTCTGGCAGTTCATCTTTGTTGAGGTAGGAGATAATTGGGTCCATCTAGGATGGTCCCAACTGTTTTACAGCCAGGGCTTGCTCTTCCTCTTAGAAGATATTGGGCCTGGCTAGGGTTTCCACATTGATTGTCCTTTTTGACCCTGCCTTCAGGGCCGTTGCTAATATTGCCAGAGCATCCACATGTGAGTTGTTGTCTCGACTGATCTGTCGAAGCTTGTAACTACTGAATTGGCCGAGCAATTCCTTGGCTTTAGCTAGGTTCTGCGTCATTCTGTCGTTCTTTGTTGCGTATTCTCCCGTAATTTGGTTAACCACAAGCAGGGAGTCCGAATAAATGACGATCTCAGGAATTCTGAGTTCGATGGCTCAGCGTATTCCAGCGAGCAAAGCCTCGTATTCAGACTCATTGTTGGAGGCAGCGAACTCGAGCTTGATGGCTTGTTCGATGGTTAAACCGTCTGGTGTAATGAGCACTATACCCGATCCTGCCCCCCGATCATTGGAAGCTCCATCGACGTAGAGTTGCCAATGATCACTTTTTTCCCAAAACTCCAGAGGAAGGTCTTTGTGTGGTTGGGCAGGGACCTGATCGGTCTTTGGTGGAAATTCAGCGGAGAACTCGGTAACGAAATCTGTAAGGACATGCCCTTTCACGGCCGATCTGGGTTGGAATTTGATATCGAACTCCCCTAATTCCACGACCCATTTCGCCAACCTTCCAGAGAAGTCGGCCCTTCTGAGAAGAGGTTTGAGCTAGTGGTCCTTGAGGACGTTGAAGGTGTGAGCCCGGAAGTAATACACCAACTTACGAGATGCTACTACCAGTGCGAGCGCTAATTTTTTGAAAGGTAAATACCGGCTCTCTACTCCGAGGAGGGTTTTGCTAACATAATAGACAAGCAACTGCTGCCGATCTTGTTGCCTGAGAAGGACGACGCTGATTGCATGTTCCAACACCACAAGATAAAGGAAGAGTTCCTCATGCTGGAGTGGCGTGGAAAGCAAGGGTGGTTGGGTCAAGTATTTCTTCAAATCGCTGAGGGCTAAGTCACATTCTGGAGTCTATTTGAACTGTTCTCGTTTCTTAAGAAGTTGGAAGAATGATCGGTATCTGTCTGATGATTGACTAATGAACCTGTTGAGTGTTGCGGCCATACCAGTCAACTTTTGTACCTCTTTGGCATTTTCCGGGGCTTGAACATTCTGGATTGCACTGCTCTGTCTTGGATCCACCTCAATGCCCCAACGTGTAACTAAGAACCCCAGAAATTTGCCCAAGCTGACTCCGAAGACGCATTTTGAAGCATTTAGCCTCATTTCTTACTCCTTCAAGATGCGGAGTTCCTCTTGGAGGTCTGTTTGATGAGAGTCACCGAGTTTGCTTTTCACTACCATGTCGTTGATGTAGACCTCAACGGTATTGCCGAGCTGCGTCTTGAACATATTTGTGACCAACCGTTGGTACATGGCCCCGACTTTCTTCAGACTAAAGGGCATAACCTTGTAGCAGTAGATACCCCTTGGAGTGATAAAGACTGTTTTCTCTTAGTCGTCAAGGTGGAGGGGAATCTGGTGGTACCCTCGGTGAGCATCCAAGAAACTCATTCTCCCGAAGCCAGCTGTTGCATCCACGAGTTGGTCGATTTTGGGGAGGGGGAATGGGTCCTTGGGGCATGCTTTGTTGAGATCAATGAAGTCTACACAGACCCTCCACTTGCCATCCTTCTTTTTCATCACCACTGTGTTTGACAGCCAGCTCGGTTAGTTGACCTCCCGAATTGCTCTAGCTTCCAAAAGCTTTTCCATCTCTTCCACAACAGCGTCCACATGCTGGGTTGCCGCTCTTCTCCCCTTTTGGACCATAGGTCGCACTTTGGGTCAACATTCAACCGATGACAGGCAACATCAGCGTCGATCCTTGACATGTCATAAGGGGTCTAGGTGAACACTTCCAAGAAACTTGTCAATAATTCGATCAAGGATTGTTCCTCTCGTTCGGACACAGAGGTTCCGATGACGAAGTACTTATCTCCCTGTCGATCAATGCATATCTTCTTTAAGACCTTCACGGCTTTGTTCTCAGGTGTTTGTCCTACATCGTCGATGATTGGGGTGTCTTCGTGTAGTTCCATCATTTGCACATTCTCAGACTTTGTCTTGGTTGTGCACGCTATTAGGAAGCACTATTTGGCAGCCACTTGATCTCCTCTTATCTCCCCTACTCCACCAAAGGTCAGAAATTGGATTAATTGATGGTAGGACGAAGGAATGGCCTTCATGAGGTGTAACCCAGTTCGTCCTATGATGGCATTGTAGGGGAAGGGCACGTTAACCACCAGGAATTCTGTTTGTAATGTGATTCCTCCGATAATTACTGGAACCGTTACCTTCCTATAGGCCAAACTGGATCTGCGCTGAATCTGACCAGTGGGTTGAGTGATGGCTGGAGGTCTGACTCTTTGAGTTCCAGCTTCTTGAACAGGCTATAGTACATGACTTCGGATGAACTTTCTTGGTCAATGAGCAATCTTTTCACGTCACAATCCACCATTCTCAGTGTGACGACCAGGGCGTCATTATGCGGAGTCTGTACCCGTACAAGATCTTCGTCGGTGAAGGTAATGGACGTATGGCATTCACCAACCTTGACTTTCTTATTTGGTGGTTGTACCTGCATTACCTCCTTTAAGTGTGCAGTTTTCTGTATCTCAGCCAGGTATCTATGTGGGTCGACGGTCCCTGACTAAGATGAACCGTGCAGTATATTGATTACTCGGACCGATCTCATGTCTATCTCCCTCTGGGCTGTGTCTTCCACCCACAGTTGCTCGGCTTCCTTCTTCGTCTTTTCCCGGTCAATGAATTGGTCGAGATGGTCAGCCTTGGCCAAATCTTCCAAATGGGTTTTGAGATGCCGACATTGCTCCGTTTTGTGCCCCTTCTCACGGTGGTAGGAACAGAATCTCTTCTGATCTCTGGTTGCTAGGTCCCCTCCTAGCTTCGATGGCCACTTGAAAAATGGCTTGTCGCAGATTTGGGAAAAGATTTTATAGATGGGATCTTTAAAGACTGTGTACACCCCCTCGTTCACCCTTTCTCCCTAGCTGGTGTCTTCTGATCGGGGTTTCTTGACATCCTTTTTGTTTATTTTATCAGCAATATTACTGACCTTTACTGGGCTTGGTTGGGGCATATCTTCATCCAATGGCACATAACACTCGATTCTCAACATTAATTCCTATATGGTGAGGGCCGGTTTCTTCATCAAAGACCGCCGCAATCGATGCTCTCTGGGTAGGCCGATTTTGAACTGAGTCACAGCTAATTGCTCACTGCACTCGTCAATTTCTTTGCAAGCCTCCCAGTAGGGTCGTGCGTACGCTCGTAACCCTTCTCCTTCTTCTGTCTGTAGGGTCAGTAAGAAATCAACCTCCTTCGGCTACAGGCTGTTTGCTATGAAGCAAGCGGTGAACATCTCGGTAAGATGCCTCCAGCTTGACACGGATTTAAACAGTAACTTGTCAAACTATCATAAGGCCACACTTCCCAGGCTAGAGGGAAAGATTCGGCATATCAGCATTTGGTCACCACACCATACTACCATTAGCTGTTTTTAATGCCGAACATGGTTAATTGGGTTGGTCTTCCCGTCATATAAAGTAAACTTTGGTGGGGTGAACTTTCGAGGAATTGGGTGAGAATCGATCTCCTCTGTGAATGGTGAGGATGTGATTTGGTCCAAGGCCTTCTTGACCAAGTCGTGGGCCGTGCGTTCCTTAGTTTGTTGTTTCCTATCCTCCTGTTTTTCGTTATACCATGTATCCCAGTCTTTTCTCTGCCAATCTCCCTTCTCATGATCATCATTCGATGGGGTCTCACTCTTCCTCTTCCGCTGATTTCTTTGCCGGTTGTCACAATGCCCGGTACTAGAGGTGTAGCTCCCTCTTATCCACGGCGCTGGATCATTCCTGCCACCAGTATTATGCTTCTGGTTAGCGGACCTTTCTCCCCCACGCCTATTTCTTCCAGAGAATGCCTCCCTCATGACCCGAACTTAGGAGGTGAGGTAAGCAATCTCTTCGCCGCTGTCGCGCCTAGATTTTTCGCACTCGAGGAATACTCACACAAGCGGGAAAAATGATGTACTCTCTCGTTAGAACTCACCCTCCTAGAAGAATGAGTGCGACTAGGTTTGAATTGAAAACAAGTTTGAATAAAGGGCTTTTTGAAAAAGATTCGGAGTCGCCACTTAACTTGATTAAGGTGAGTTAGGTCACCTAAAAACTATGAGTAATCCGAAGACTACACTTAGGGTTTTGGAAAACGATTTCAAAATATCTCCTCAAGAGAGGGTTTTTAAGAAAAACAAGTTGTTTGGCAACCTTTGGAAAACATTTAGCCATTTTTAGAAAAATAACTCCTCTTGGTCTTTGAAAACAGTGATTCTAAGTTCGGAGGTTGGTTACGTGTAGGGAAGACGCACTAAGCTATCACCCTACCCCGCCCTTTCGGTACCTACATGTCAATCTACCCTAGATTCACCTATGAGAGTCTTCAACTAACTGTTAGCCAATCCTATCCACTTTGAAAAACAATGTTTGAAAAGAAACTAACATGATGCATGATATGCAAGTGCAAGTGAATAGATTTGGAAAGGAATTTGAAAAGAAGAATTGATTTGATTTGAAAGATATTTGAAATTGGATAGATTTGAAAAGTTTTAGAAATTGAAAGTGGAGATTTGAAAATAGAAATTTGAAATTGGAAGTTTGAAAAGGGTTGTGACCACACCTACGAAGGTGGAATTGAAAGTTTGAAAAGGGTTGTGACCGCACCTATGAAGGTGGCCTACGTATCCCTTTGAGGGAATCAGGTCAGCCGTAGTTCGGACCGGAGTCCGATTGAAAATAGATTGACTTGAAGAGAGAGATTGGATTGGAAAAAAGAGATTGAATTGAAAATTGGATTCGATTTGAGATTAGAAGAGGAGATTGGAAATTGAAATTGAGAATATTGGACTTTGATTTGAAGAGATAGATTTGGACTTGTTTTGGAAAGAGAAGGTTTAAGAAACCTAGACTTAAGAAAGATGAGACTTAGGAAAGGTTCGAATTAGGAAAGGTTCGATTTAGGAAAGTTTCGAATTAGGAAAGTTTCATTTTTGGAAAGTTTTGAAATTAAGAAGGTTTTGAATTAGGAAAGTTTTAGGTTTAGGAAAGTTTTCACTTTAGGAAAGTTTTGAAACAGGAAAGTATTGAATTTAGAAATGTTTTGAATTAGGAAAAGTTTAGTTTGAGAAAGGTTTAGAATTTGAAAAGTTTTAAGTTAAGAAAGTTTTGAATTTTGGAATGTTTTGAAAAATAAGGAAGTTTTGAAAATAAGAAAGTTTTGAGTTTAAAAAAATTTAGATTTGGAAAGATGTTGAAGTTTTGGAAAGTTTACAATTTTGGGAGAGATTTAGGTTTAGAAAGATTTAACTTAAGAAAGTTTCAAATTTAGAAAGTTTTGAATTTGGAAAGATTTGAAATTTAGAAAGTGTTAGAGTTTGTATTTTAGAAAATCTTGAAATTGGAAAACGTTTGAATTTAGGAAAGGTTTGAAAACTTAGGTTTGAAAAGCTAAGATTTGAAAAGAGGATAGAATTAGGAAATGGTTGAATTTTAGAATTTTAGGAAAGATTTGAAAGTTGAGTTTTGGAAACTTAAGATTTAGGAAAGTGAAAGATTAGGAAGGATTTGAATTAGAAAAGAGTTGGATTTTAAAATTTAAGGAAAGATTTAAAGTTTAAATTTAGGAAACTTATGGTTTAGGAAGGAATTGAATTAAGAAAGGTTTGGATTAAGAAGGGATTGGATTTGGTTTCTAAAAGCAAAGGTTTGATTTCGTTTCCAAAAACGAAGGATTGGATTTGGTTTCCTAAAGGGAAGATAGGATTTGGCAAGGATTTGGAAAGGGAGATTCTAAAAACCCTAGATTTGGAAAATTATAGTTTTGACGTAGAAAAGAGATTTTGGAAACGTGTATCGTTTGGATGTGAAAACAAGAGGTTTTGGAAACCTAGATTTGGGGCAAAGTTTGAAAACCATGTTTTTGGAAAGAAAATTAGGGTTTCCTAATTGTGGGTTCTAGGGCTTGACTTGGGCTCTAAGGAAAGAATTTTTGGAAAGTGCGTTTTTGGAAACGAAGGTTTTCTAGAAGGGAATCCTAGGAAGGAGTTTTTGGAAAGTGAATTTGGAAAGAGAGTTTTTGGAAAGATTTTTGGAAAGAAGGAGTTTTTGGAAAGTGTGTTTTTGGAAACATAGATTTTGGGAGGAAAAATCCTAGAGAGGAGTTTCTAGAAGGAAGATTTTTGGAAAGAGAATTTTTTAGAAAGATTTTTGGAAGGAGATTGTTGGAGAGAGTTTTTTAGGAAAGTGAATTTAGGAAGTGTTTTTAGAAAGCGAATTTTGAAGAGAAAGAGTTTTTGGAAAGGAGTGGAAAAAGGAAGTTTTGAAAAATAGATTTTGGAAGGGAGTTTTTAGAAAACAATTTTGAAGAGGAGAGTTTTAGGAAAGTATGTTGAAAAAAGAGATTTTTAGGAAGGGATTTTTGAAGAGAGTTTTTTGGAAAGTATGAAAACATCTCACTTTCCTAAAGCGATTCTAGCCATAAGAGGGCTAGAACCACTTTAAGAAAGTAGTTTTGTAAAACAATAAGATTTGAAAATATAGACCAAAAAGGTCACTTTTAATGTAACACTTTCCTAAAGCAACCCTAGCCATGGAAAGCTAGAATCACCCTAGAATTGTGGTTTTGAAAACAAGTTTTTGAAAAAGAAATTTTGATGCAATTTTGAAAACAAGTTTGAAAACGTTTTGAAAAACAACTTTGAAAACGGTTTTTGGAAGATGCAAAACTATGATATGCACAATGCAATTTGGGGTCGTGAACATACAAGGCTAAGGCTTCACCACATAATTAAGGGGGCCGGACTCACGTGGTCTTTGGTTAGACTAGAAGAAAGCCCCCGACACGGTGACTCTCCAATAGCCCAATCCTACACATGGACTGGGAATCCCTTTGTTTCAAGCATGCAAAAAAAGGGGGGGGAAAGAGATAGGGGATTAAAATAGAGAAAACCCAAGTGGGTTAGGAGAGAGAAGAGAGAGGGGGGAAGTGCGGAAATTTAAATAGAGATCCTACCTTGTGTCTCTTGTTTATTTTGCGCGCCGTGCAGTCTTCAGTCTTTGGTCTTCGTCTTGATCTTCGTCTTCAATCTTCAAGAGTTGTCTTCAAGTTTTAGATGGCAGCTCTTCAAGTCTTTGAAGGAGGGTTGAAGGCTAGTATATGAATGTATGAGGGTGTGTATGAGTGTATAAGAGACTAGGGTTTGTGTAGGGTGGCTAGGGTTTGGAGAACCTAAGGAAACTAGGGTTTTGGAGGTGCTCGAGCTCTGTATATCGAAATATATGATTTCTAGGTTAAGTTTGCAGACCCTCTTCACATTGAATGAGGCTCTGTATTTATAGAGGGAGGAATACACTGGCGCCTGTTGCAGTGGCGCTAGGCCAAAATTCTTTCTGGCGCCACTAGGAGTGGCGTCAGGCCAAATATTGGCTTGGCGCCACTACTAAGGTCGGCAAGCAATGTATCTTTGACTAGATTTGGGCGCGTGTACTAGTGATTACCATGCAATCTTTAGCTTGGCTTCACTAGGAGTGACTCCGGAAAGTCCGAGAATGATTTAGAGGAGTCGGGAATGACCTGAAAGGCCAAAAAGGAGCAGGAACACTTAAAATAGTGTCCTGGAGGTATTTGACTTGAAAAGTGAGGATAAGATGTATTGGAAAGGTTGACCGAGCCCTTAGGGGCAAAACTGTCAATCGGACTAGGAAGCTGCCGAGGCAAACTCGGATTGTCCCGGAAGAAGACTTGGGATCTTGAAACATTATTCAAAATGTTCCCGAAGGTTGCCGGTTTGATTCCTAGAGCCGGCGTGGTCGGGAAAGGAGACCGGCCCACTAGGGGCAAAACGGTCATTTTGTATCGAGTTTGCCGGAATTGACTTGGAATGATCCGAAAAGGTAAAGGAAGGTTGAGAACACTATAAAAAGTATTCTCGGGAGGTTACCGGTTTGATACCCAGAGCCGGTGTAGTCGAAGAAGGAGAACCGGCCCTCTAGGGGCAAAACGGTCATTTTGTACCGGGTTGGCCGGAACTGACTCGGAATGATCCGGAAAGGTAAAGGAAGGTTGAGAATACTATAAAAAGTATTCTCGGGACATTACCGGTTTGATACCCAGAGCCGGTATGGTTCCCGGGGCATTCGGATACTTAAGGGCAAAATGGTCATCTTGACCGGAAAGTCTCGGAAAAGGTCCAAGGGACAGTTTGGTCATTTTTCACCAAAGTGGGCTAACAAACACTGGTGTTGACCTGGGTTTTGAATGTTTCCGCCACTCTAACGGCGGTCGTCGTGATATAGGGGTTTGCTAGCAATTCCCTATATCAACATATTTGTGAGTATTTACGCTACTCTAACGGTTTTGTAAGTAGTTTCGCTACTCAGACCGTCTCGAGGAATAAACTGTCTCGAGAGAGGGATTGAAAAGGGGACTTATCGTCTCCAAAGAGACGCGCTTGGATTGGAACCGTCTCGAGGAATAAACTGTCTCGAGAGTGGGATTGGAAAAGGGACTTATCGTCTCCGAAGAGACGTGCCTGGATTGGAACCGTCTCGAGGAATAAACTGTCTCTAGAGTGGGATTGGAAAGGGGACTTATCGTCTCCGAAGAGACGTGCCTGAATTGAAATCGTCTCTAGGAATAAACTGTCTCGAGAGTGGGATTGAAAAGGGGACTTATCGTCTTCGAAGAGACGTGCTTGAATTGGAACCGTCTCGAGAAATAAACTGTCTCGAGAGTGGGGTTGGAAAGGGGTCTTACCGTCTCCGAAGAGACGTGCCTGGATTGGAACCATCTCGAGGAATCAACTGTCTCAAGAGAGGGATTGGAATTGGAAAGGAAAGGACAATGCCCCTAAGGGCATTTCGGTCATTTTGCCTCTATTTGGGCCTGACAGGCCCACGAAGCAATGGAAAGACGGAATTTGGACCTAGAGAATTGGATTCGATAAGAATACGCCCACAATGACTTGAAAACAAGTCTGGACGGAGTGTAGACTACCGAGCGGTCAAAAATGGGGTGCTTACAGTTGCGTCGCCGAATTTCCCTCTCTGCCGCACAGAGTGTGTCTTCACTTGGGACTCGCCCACTGGAGGGCAACGGGGCAAGGTTTCGGTGGTGGTTTCTGTGGAAGTTTCTGTCCCTGACATAATCTGTATTACTCCGTATTTTGTCGGGTACTTCTTGGTGGCTTCCAGCAGGCGTCCGTATCTCCGACCTTAGTGTTCTTCTCCGTTGCCGATCTACTGGTGTAGATTGGCAGTGCGCCGAGTTAGTATGATCTTTACTGGAGGAGGCTCTACTACCTCTCCCATCATGGCTCTCTCTTCCATCTCTTCAATTGTTCAGACTCATGATTTTTCTAAGCTTTCCCACAAACGACGCCAATTGTAAGTGAGATTTTTTGGGAAGGCTGGGCCGAGCTCTCAAGCCCATGTAGATGAGTCCAAACTCTCTGCAAGAAAGGAAGGTTAGAATGGGTCAACCCTTGGTGGGCTGATCACACTCCGACGATTAAGTTAGCAACTTTAATCGAGACTTGCAAAGAATAGAAGCTGTGTATACTTGGAGTTAGTTGTCCATACTTAGTTCTTGATACCTTGGGTATTCATAGCGTGATTGATGGAGTGCGTTTGGCCTTGGCCTACCAGCAGGCCCTTATGTCTTGTTGGGTAGGCATTATCATTGATACCGCCTGACCACTTGCAGGTCCTGGCTCACCGTCGCTGGGGATTCCGGCTGACCGGACGTGTACATCGACGTCACGTGGAAAGCCGCTCGGGCATTTAATGCGGGTCAACTCTACATTTAATGTTCGAAGACCGCTAGTGGTTTGGGCTCGCCATCCGCGGTTTGGGCCATGGTAGGAAGGAGGTCGGCGGCCTAGGCCAGACCGTCCCTCAACTCTGATTTAGGCCGCCAAGCAACCCAACTTTAATTTGTGTAAATTGGGCCTCATTCGTTGGGTTGGGCCGTGGGCTGTTCCCCCACAAATTTGGATTGAATCAATTATTGGATATTGATCTTCTCTTGACTCTCAAACTGTCAGAGCTTCATTAGATCAATGTTCATCTTTTCTTCTTCATTTGCAAAGCTTTCTCTTTCATTGTAGAACATCTCCTTCAATGCCAAGCTTCCTCAATTATGTAGAGCTTCACAATGCTTCATTTTTTATTTCTTCTCTTTGATAGCAATTCTTCTTTCTTCTTTAAAATCACTTCAATGAGACTTTTGCAGGCTTGATGAAATCTCTTCATACATCTAGTCTTCATTGATTCTTTATATTGTAGAAGAATTCTTCACTTGGATTCCATGTAGAGATCAGACAATTATTGTGAGTCTTCTTCTTAGGCAACTTCAATCACATAAGCTGGAACTGAACTTTGCATACTTGATGAAGTTTTCTCTTGAGCATTTTCAACATCTTCAACAATCAATTCATCTCCAACTGATCATTGCACATTCTGATGAAGTCTTCAATCTATCTTGACCGCAAATTAGTCTTCATTGAGTCTATGCATACTTGATAGAAGCTTTATTTGAACACCTTCAATATCTTCGAATGTAAAACATTTGTTTGAAACAAAAATAGGCATCACTCCTCTGTTTAGTACATTGCATAACTCTTGGAATTCATTGCTTGATCTTGAATTTATTGTGCATTCTCTGTGACATGTATTAGCCTTAAAATTGAACTTTAAGTCTAAGGTATGAACTTTGTTAATCTGCACACTAAGTAGATTCATTAGTAAAATAACACAAGATTTAGTTATCATCAAAATCAACATAGAGTCAACCTTGAGTCAACAAGGGTCAACCTTGAGTAAACAATGCGTACCTTGGAGAAGGAGGTTTCCTTTTACACATCCATGGTTGTGATCCCCACAGTGTCTGCAGACAGTTAGTGGGGGAATGATTGTTTTTTCACGTGGCTATACATCATTAGGCAATCAGGTTTTTGGCAGGGTAGTTGTGGGAGTGGTTGTCTCCCACACGTGGCGCTTTTTGAGGCGCCTATCAGACTGACGTTCGCATGTAGTAGGGAGGGTGGTTGGCCTACCATGCGTCTTGTCTTTTCGGTAGTACACGGCCGGGCTTAGTGTCAGGCGTGGTCTCCACAGGCCAGTTGAGGGAGATGGTCGGCGTGTTCCTGTTCGGTATGCTCAGCCAAATTAGTCGACCTCAGTGTGCTCGTCCATATCCTGCTCAATACTACCGAAGTGCCAAGTCATCCGTGGTCTCTGCGATCAACCTTTCACAGGGTCCTGGTCAGCTTCTTATAGGGTTTTGGAGAGCACTCGACTGATCGGTCCCCATCACAAGCTATTTTAAATGGACAAAAATAATATTTTTAAGTTGCTCATGAAATCTGGACTTTAAGAGCAATTTTTATAAGTTTTAAGAAAAAATGTTTGGGCAAAAGTTAGGGCTTCCATGGGCAAAATTCAAGTATTGAGCTAGGGAGATTTAGAAATTTTGTTCAGTAAGGACAAAATTTATATAGAATAATAAACAAAATTGTGACTAAATCCTATCTTTTTCAGTGAATTAAAAGTTAATATCTAAATTTTAGTAAAAACACATAATTTTAACAATTTAAATCCTAAATCAAAATGCAATTTAACAACATTGTGACCCTATTACCAAACCCCTAAATTAATCAAATTTTAGCAAATCAACAACTCAATAATCGAAGACAATATATTTGTAGTCAACTAATATATTTAAAAGCAGAACTTAATACCAACTAAACCCAATCGACAACCCATTGAATAAAAAAATATAAAAATAATAGAACCAATAGAAATGCTCAATAATTGCACGAGATCGATAAAATAATGTCATATAAGTGTGAAATATAGTAACCTATTTGCACTTGATGAAAAAAGGTCAAAAAAAGAAAATTGTCACTATAATGAGGAACAAAAAATAGATATTCAGAATATGTCTTAAAAGTACATATACATATACACCTTTTGCCTTATTTAAAATTTGGAACCTTAAATTAGAAATTTGGAGGTCTATTGGACCAAATATGAGCTAATTTGTAGAAAATAAAATAATACAGTATTAAATGCTGGTAGATAAAATCAATTTGAAAAAAACTTAAAAGACAAAAATCAGAGTCGTTAAAAAGTATACAGACAAAGAAAGAATTTAAAAAACAAATGATTAAATTTGGTTATGTTATTTTTTTAATATAAATGAAATCTTAACTAAGTACATGTCCTATTTTAATATTGAAATAGGGCTAAAAAGTGTGTTATTTAGTCCATAGAATTATAAAGAATCTGTGAGATTCAATGTGGCAGTATTTATAATTTGAGATCAAATAAACACAGAAAAAAGTAGGTTTGACAACTTCTGTGGAAGAAGTGCCCAACCGGTTCATTGGTCCGTGGGCATTGCAGCGTTGCTGTGTAAAAGAAAGCTAGCCCCACTGGTCCCTTGGTGTGTTGGCATTGCTCATAGGGTTGTTGGGAAAGCAGAAACTTGTCCCCACTGGCCCCGATGCACGCAGACCCTGCCCTTTGCTTGCAGCGGCGTTGTGGTGTAAAGCAAAATAGTTACAAAAAATAAAAAAAATCACTGCAAAAGCTGGGGGGGGGGGGGGGGGGGGGGGGGGGGGGGGGGGGGGATGATGACAATTTATAAAAGAGACATTCATTGCTCGAATGATTGCATCCCGGACAACGAAAGCAGTCGAAAGGCTCGAAACCTTTTTTTCCGCCTGTCCTCGGTTGTCCGAACCAAAAATGGAGCGACGGCAAACTGGGGCCCTGAGGAGCAGTCCTAATTAATGAACAGTAAACGACCAACTTCTGCTTTTATTTCTTTTCTCTTATTTTTTTATTTACTTCCCCTTTTTTGGTTTAAGATATTTTTATTATAGGAAAATAATCACAAAAAATTGTCTTCTATTGAAGATTTTGGGCAAGATATGTAGACCGACTGGCACAACAAAATAAAAATTTTGGGTTGTGAATTTGGGATTTATTTTAGTAATTAGGCATTGTAATTATAAGTATGATTTTTGGGAAGGCCTTACCGATCACCCGAACCATTATTGATGAGTCTCCAACCTGCTGTAGAGAAACAGAAGAGTTAGAATAGGTCGACCCGCTTGGGCTGATCACACTCCGATGATCAAGTTAGTTATCTTTCAGGATGGAATGAAATTCACAAGTATATATGACTTAGTAAGAATCATCATACCTTACTCTCTCTTAGCTCCAGTATTTATATTGTGGTGCTCTCTGTAGAGCCTATCCAACACTCGTGACTCCCTGCTGAGGTCTATGTTGGTTAGAGCTGGCTGATCGAACACTATTTTTCCTGTATCGCTTTACTAGAGCTTGACTGATTGAACGTGAGCGTCGTCGGCTCTGCACAACGCCTCCCCCGCATTTAATGCGGGTCTGTTCTTCATTTAATGCTCTGTCATTTTATACAATTACACCCCTAAGTTGGGTTAAAGGGGGCTCTAATTTGGGTGGACAAATTGACCCGAGCCGGTGGTGCTAGGCTCAACCATGAGCTGCCATAGGCCCAGTTTAACAGTGCCGATTGATATGGATCCGTCGAACTATTTTGGACCCGTATTTATTCGACCCACAATAATTGTCAACAATAGTACATGTATTAATGAGACGACATTGAAAGGTTTTAAGTGGTTATTAGAGATGGTGTGAGTAGCGAGTTGTGGTTATATCACATCATATTCTTTTAAAAAAAAAATTCTTTGTACTTTTGTTAGTTAATTATTGAGTTGTGATTCATAATCCGTATATTATGCTTACATTGCATTCAATGATTTGCTCACGGCTAATAATTTGATAGGGTCACAACGATTCCACATACTTCTATATTGTGTACTTATTTAGGGTTGTAAACACATTAAGAAGTGGGTTGTTTAAATTTGATTTTAACAATTAACGAGTTTGAAATACATTCAACTTTGATTTGTTTAAAATAATTTGGTTCATTTTACATTACTTTACTAATCAATGAGTTGATCTTGATCAAATGATTACTTGATTTGTTTTACAATCCTATATTAATCAATTTAAGTTCATTAATTAAAAGAAATTTTAAATAAATTGTATCAATACATGCGTGTGGACTATTATTCTCTTGTGGGCTATGTACCCTTAAAAAAACTATTTAAAAAAGCTACTTATCAAATTAACATTTAAAAAAGAAATTTATAGACTTTTATACATTTTTGTGAAAAATCACTTAAAAAGGCTGGCTTTTAAAGATAAATTCTGACTTATAAATTGTCATCCAAGCACTCTTATTATTATCGACATGTAAAAGCAAATTCATTAAAGTGTTTTAAATACGTTAAATGTGCCAAATACTTATATCATTAAAATTTAAAACAACCACGCAGCTACATAAAAGTGGGCACATGAAGAAAGGAACTGTCGGAGATCAGAATCCATAAGACTATCCAGTACTTCCAAGCAAGACAAAACCAATAATTCAGACGTCGCACATAGTCCAATCAATTATTGTAAAACCAATAATTCAGACGTCCCACGTAGTCCAATCAATTATTGTGCTTTGCAACTTAAATTTCCAATCATCCGCTCCTTGCATCAAATCTAACTTAATTGTCAAAATTAAATAAATAAATAAATAAAAACTTTTTTTACAATATATATATATATATGAGACAAATATTAATATATGTCTTTGAGGCACATTTTAAATATATTTTGTATGATTGTACATTTTATTGATAGTTGTATTTTTAATGTCATAAATTATAAAAAAATTTAATTTTGTTGCATTAACAATGTAAATTTTTTTTAAATAAGCGGACACCAGAATCCAATACGTATCTTTGAGTCTTACATTTCTATTTTGTACTTAAATTTTAAAAGACACGTGTCGCATTGTGATGTCTTGCTTGTGTAAAAAATTTTTACACTATCAATGTATCAAAACTAAATTTATTATAAAAACACAAATTCTAATACTATACATAAACAGACAAAATATACTTAAAATATGATCTAAGAAAATATGTTAACAAAACTCTATATATATGTATTTATATAATAGATCCTTTGCAACGAAAAGCAAGGCACGAAAGTCTGAAAGTAGGAAGATAATTCAGTTTCCGAAGCACCGAAAAAAATAAAAAATAAAAAAGGCAGATAATTCGGAGGGGTGGTCCAGAAAAGGAACCGGCTGTCGATGAGAACGTGAAAATTTTACATACGATCGTCAAAGTGGAAAGTGAGCTTGATTGCATGATATTGTCACATCAACTTTACAACGGCCAACTTTAGGACTTCCGCGAGATCCTTTGCTGTTATGCGAAATTGATCGTTGATCTGCGCAAAATGGAGATTAATTCTTAAATGACGTGGTTGGGTAAAAAATTTTTACTTTAAAAATGAAATAACAACTACGATCGTTCTTAATTATTAAAATACTATAGTTATATTATTGTGACGGGATTTTCTTCACAAATTTTTTTCAAACAATAGCATTTTAAGCGATAGCATTTTCTTTACACATTTTCATCTACTAAATCAAAATTTCTTTGCACGAGGAAAATGGTCTCTGGTTAAGTAAGAAAGCTGTTTTAGTTCTTTTAAACACCTAGGTATTCTGTTGCCCAAAAGAAAGAAAGAAGGAAAAAGAAAACAGATATTGAAAAGCTATAGGCACATTATTTTTGCATGAATTTCTATATAAATTTTATGAAAGAATAGCATATTCCTAGATAATATACATTTTCATCTACTAAATCAAAATTTCTTTGCATGAGGAAAATGGTCTGTGGATAAGTAAAAAGGCCATTTTTGTTCTTTGTTTTAGAGAAGCAGGTATTCCTTTGCCCAAAAGAAAGAAAGAAAGAAAATAAATTTTGAAATGCTATGGTCACATCATTCTGACAAATTTTTTTGTACAATTATTCTGGATGTAAAGCATTTTCCTAGACAATATACCTTTTCATCTACTAAATCACAATTTCTATGCAGGAGAAAAATGGTCTCTAGTTAAGAAAGAAATCTATTATTGTTCTTTTAAATGACTAGGTATTCCATTGCCTAAAAGAAAGAAAATAGACGGAACATCACATGATATTAGTTTTACAAATAAAAAATTTTTGTATGAAGGCAAAGCAAAATTATTACTATTATTATTATTATTAACGTTATCCAAGTAAAAAAGAGACAATGAAATACCTGAGCAATAACAGTCATATCAAGAGCAGCATTGCCAAATGGCACGACAATACTGCTGATGACATTCATACGAAGTGCTTCAATTTCGCTTAATATTTTTGCTGGTACACCAACACGTTTCTCGCACTGGATTCTAACCAGCACATCATTGTCTGAAAGTGTTACTTCTATCTTGGGAGACAATTGCTTCAAGTTTTTATCAAAATTATTCCCTTCAGATGAAAAATTCTCATCACCATGATGATCAGAAGGTCGAGATCTCTTCACAGAAAATGCCGTAGGTGTAGAATCCACCGATTTTTTTTTCTCCCCTTTCTCGAGCGTTTGCACGCGTTCTCTAAGCTGCTTTATGTACGTAACAGCATCTTCTAATATAGAAGCCTTGTCCATCTACACATCCATGACCATGTGAGTGAAACACATAGAAACTAGTACGATAATGTTTTTTTTTTTTTGGGTCTCGCCTCTAGTTGGCTGAAAGAGAAGCAGTAGCTTGAAAGCTTGAAAAGATATGAGAAACAAAAACTGAAAGGTGGCCTAAAAAAATGATGGGAAATGGGAGACACTATGTAATATAAAATTAAATAGAATATTTATGAAAAAAAATATATTCAAACACTAAAAAAAAGCAATATAAAGTATTTAGAATGCTGTTATGATTCGTAAAATATTAATACTACACAATATCTATAGGCTTTTACTAAAAAAAATTATATATTAATTGTTAAATAATAAGATTTTAGAGTGTGAAAACTAAGTAAGAAATTATGAGAAACAAGTTTTCTAAATTCATGATATTTTTTTAATAGTTTCTAACAAGTTTCTTTAAATTATGTTAATGTTGTGAAAATGTCACGGAATTATTTTTTAAAAGTTTTTCTTAATGTTTCGTAAGAGTTTCATCTCCGTCCTCTAGAAACGAAGTTTGAGAGAAGCAAGTTTTCCTTATCAGAAGAGAGAATTTCCTGTAACTATACGACTCTCACCTCCCTTTTTCACCATGAAACTTGAAGATATTAAAACAAGAAGTTAAAACTTCAAATAAAGCACAAAGAATACGTATCATTTATCGGAAATAATCCATTAACAAAATCTGACAAATTTCCCCTACAGAATAATATAGGAGTTGCAGATTAAAAGTGTTTAAAGCTTTGTTATTGACAAGCCAGAAAAGATCGAACCATTGATACCTTCTTTAGGCCTGGAATAAGGGCGGAGAGAGAGATGAGCTTTTGGTTTAGCCTTTCTCGACGCTTCCTCTCTGCCAAAATGTGATTTTGAGCTTGCAATGGTGCCCTACTTGTGGCGCCAACCCTTCTGCTCCTCTTGCAACCTTCCGATGTATCATGTAGATTCTCTTCAGAACTGGGCGAATTCATCGACAAAAAGTTCATATTTTCTTGAGACATCATTTCATCATCCTTAGGCTTCCCAATGCAGTTTGTGTTTCCATCGAGCGAAATAACATCGGAGAAAGAAGAAGCCGCAACCAGATCCGTATTTTCAGTGGTGTGAGAGTTTCCATTGTTAGCAATGAGATCTTCGGCCACAATTTCTGAAGTTTCAATGTGTGTGCTCTCATTATTGAGAGATATATAAGGAGAGTAGACTTCTGGGGAGAAACACTTAAAATTGATCTCATCAAGTAAGTGATCCCCGGAATCTATCTGGCATTGACTGATGAGGTTGGAATCTTCCATTGCCTAAGAAATTAAATGAATATTCATGACGATCAAATTAAGAACAATCCATGGAAAAATGCATTTATTTATTGTATGTGTGTTAGTATTCATTCATCAAATTAGTATGGTTTCGTTATATATATATATATATAGGACAAACTTACCAGTTCATGTAGCCAGTCAGTCGACAATACATCCATTAGTGCAGCTTCTTTGTTTAACCCTACATAGCCAGGATTAATTATCCCAGAAGTCACTGAGATGTCATAAATGAAGTTGTTGATGAAGTAAAGCATGATTAAAAATGAAGATATGTTCCAAAATATGCTGCACTGCAGTTAAAGAGATTAAAAATCCTCAAGCAGTGAGTTAAGTACACACGTATCCTTCATACTTTATAATAATGAAATATCATTTTTGTATTTTTTTTTCTTCTTTTCCTTCGAAGGAAAAATCAAAGAAAGAGTTTGAAAACCGATATGATTGGATATAAGAATTATAGAATTGGGATCTTCGCCATTACAATATTGAAATGGAGATTTCTATTCCATTGAATATTTAGTCAACACATTATTTACAATTAAATAGACACACCAGAATATGCCACCAATCTTTGGGTTTCCAAAACCATTTGCAACTAAACCGTTAGCTTCAAATAACGAAATAGCAACAAAATAAACAAACAATCCCATTACCATGTCAAACCGAGGTTTCCTAATACAGACGTCTCCCTTCGTCCTCTCTCTCTCTCTCTCTCTCTCTCTCTCTCTCTCTGTGTAAATGCATGGCTGGTTTGTGATGAATCAGAAATTGCAATCTCATCCAGCTCACTCTGTGTAGGGTTTTTATTTTTATTTTTTTATATTCAACCCCAATATTTTCCATAACAATATCTTATAATTACTTGTAGGAAACGACATCTGATAGCATGTTCGAAAGTCCCAAGTAAGGAGGCATCGAGTTGAATAAAGATTCCATGATGTAATAGAGAGGATCTTGGTCCATAATTATACATGCCATCGCAGTTGGAAAAGAGGGGTTAGAAACATGACCTGTTATGATATTGATCAGTTTAAGAAGCAAAACAACAATGAATTTGTAGAGAATTATATAGATGCACAAGGCCTAAAGAAGCAAAGCACACTGCCACCCAAAGAGACCATGAGCCTAACTGAAAGCATACCTTAAAGAGAGACGATCGAGGCTGTTTCCTTTCCAAATACCCCAAGATGCAGAACTTGTGTTCTGAGCTTTCTTTTTATACTTTACACTCAGTGCATGTAATGCCTTCAATAGTTCTTTACCTCAAAAATCGAGTGTGGGAACTGGGAATAGTTCATTTAGGGACGTTTGATAGAGCTTTTCGATCTAATTTTTTTTTAGCTTATAAGTAAAAAAATAATTTTTTTTTACTTTTTTGCTTTTTGCCTTTTGTTTTAGTTTTTTTTTAGCATATAAGTAAAAATTTTAGCTTTTTTTGCTTATTAGCCAAAAAAATAAAACCAAAAAAACTAAAAAAAGTTATACTACACGAACTCTTAATCACAATTCAGAAAACAATTATTGAGCGTTTTTAAAGTGTCACATCACTCTGAAACATCCTTTCACAATACAAAATTGTTAACCACAATTGAGAGAACAATTATTGAGTTCTTTTAGAGTGTCACATTACTCTGAAACATCCTTTCACAATACAAAATTATTTTTTCGATGATTGGGTTCCAAGTCAGTTTGCAGGTATCAAGATTAATACATGAACATGTGCAGTATCCTGTCCACACAAATTAAATAATTACCAAACCAAAGATCTTAAAAGTAAGCCTACAGAATTGATAATAACTAAGAGTTTTGAACTTGAGATTTTAGGAGTAGACCTTAGCTCTGGACCTTAACCTTGACAATTATGCCAATCCCTTTGGGTTCTCTTACAATACAATAAGTTCCTTGTTAGGTGAGTTGCAAACACATCTATTAAATCCAATGAAGACTAATCTACAAAAAGAATAGCACACTGCATTGTGAAAAATAAATAAATAAATAAAAGTGATATGGAAGAGTATTGAGAATCACTCTCAATTGAGGTTTGGGATCTCCCTTCTGTTATCACCTGCTTGAGTGGAACTAGATGGCCCCGGAGACCTGGGAAATATATCGCCTATTGTTCACTTAATCACAATCAGTCCAAACTACTTAAATTATGTAGGTCCATGTTGATGTGAAATGGGTACACTACTGACCTACTCCCTCCCAAAACATAAAAAAAAAACAAAAAAATTACAGGGAACAATATGGTACTAAAAAAATAAGTACGGTACCTTACGTACAGTTATTACTTGAACGGATGGTAGTTATCAATTTGATTGATTATAATTACTATTTAATATAATAATATTTATCATAAATTTTGAATCATTGCGGTAATTACATACAACGCTTGTGGTAATTGTTAACCTCATGTCACATTTGTGTTACAAGCATTTTCACTAAATAACTCAAATTTATAAAAAAAAAATTCTTAGCCAATTAATGGTCAATAGCTGGGATTATAAGGTACTAATATCTTAAAAAATTCTCCAAGGTACTAACAAAAAATTCACATTACTCTAGTGATTCTGGGTACTGGACCTGATTAATTTTCAAAGAAAAGTTCAGTTTTTGTTTTATTTTAAAATTATGAGTAAAAATAATAAGTATTTTAATTGAAAATAAAAAAATAAAAAAAAAAACCCAAAACAACCACAATTCTATACAAAATATTTTGGGAAAATGATAGCCACAGTCGTCCAACACTCAGCTGTTGGACAGGCGTTCTAACAGGTTGACGGGTGACCTTTCACTTCCTTAGTGCAATGGGCAACCGGAAAAGCCTCGGGTTACTCTTCAAGCTTTCTGACATCCCATTGAAGTGATTTTTATTTAATAACAAAATAATATGCAAGACAAAATAGCACCCTTTTCTAGTAGAATTAAAAAAAAAAAAAAAATACTGTGAGCCACACTCTCTCTCTGGTCCGTCGGGTCTGGCTCCATTTTCTCAGTTAAAAAATGTTAGTCGCGATTGAAAAAGGTTAGTTGTCGATGTGTGGTGGGATCCATTCACCTATATGGGTAGGTGGAATTTCTCTTAATTTTGAAAATTCACCGACACCGCAATTCGTGCTACCCTTCTACACCGCAAAGAAAGAAAAAAAAGAAACAGAAGTTCGCCGCATATTCAATAAGTCGGCCGCTGCTGGCGTTGGAGGAAGAGTTAGCCCGTTACTGCTGTCAACCACTTTCATCGTCTAAGATTTGCAGCCGCCCTTGTTGATATGACAAGTTTCTTTCTCTCCCTATAAATTATGGGTAGAGTTCAGTACGAAAATGTGTGTGTGCAATTGTAGGTTATATACTGTATTTGTTTGAGTGGCTTTATTGTATTGTGAGAGTTTAGAGTTATAATCTTCTCCTTAAATTTTGATTCCATTATCGTAGAAGTAGGCAAATTGTCGAACCACATTAATTATTGTGTCTCTCTCTTTGGATGTATGTGTTTTTGGGTTCATTTCGCACAACAAATTAGTATCAGAGTCATTGGTTTGCCACTGTGAGGTATTATCCAGATTTCAAGTTAGTCAGATCCAACTTTCGATCACACCAGAAGATTTGTCTCACCGAGACAAACACACTACTGCAAACCACGTCGAAAACAGAGATTTGATGTTTCGTAGATCTGAAATTGAAATTTTCAGATTTGTAGAAATTTTTTGGCTGGATTCAACTTTTGATAACACTAGAAGGTTTGTCTCGACGAGACGAACATGTTGCCGCAAATGGCTTAAAAAAAGGAGGTCCGACACTCCATAGATCTGAAATTGAAATTTTTAGATCTGTTTTAATTTTTTGATCAAAGAAGACGAGTGATGTCATCAACAACATCAGCCTTGCATCATTAGTGATGTCAGTACTGACATCAACCATAAGTCATCAGTGACATCATTGCACAGTCAACCGTCATGTTAGCATTAGTTAGCCACCACGTCAACGCTTAATCAGCGCCACATCAGCAGAAGTTTACATAATTGCAAATTTATTCCTAAAGTTCTTGAAATTTTAGTTTGACCCCTTAAATTTTGTAAAAATTATAGTTTCACCCATAAAAGTTTTTAAAATTACAATTTATCCCCAATGTTTTTGAGAATTACAATTTGACCGCTAAAAATTTATTTTTTTAGTTGAGCCCCTTTTAAGTTTTCCATTGCTTCAAATCTAACCATAAAGTCAAAATTTACTGCGTCAAGTGTTCTGATGGCAGAAGTTGTAAAGGAGAGTAGCTTAGAGACTGCAAACAATTCTGGACAGAGGATCACTATATCCAATGCAAAATTTGAAGTTGAAAAGTTTGATGAAACTAATAACTTTGGAATGTGGTAATGCGAGGTGATTGATGTTTTAATCTAATAATAGTTAGATATTGCCTTGGAAAGTAAACACAAGTGCATGTTAGATACGGGTTGGGACAGGCTAAGTCTGCAAGCTTGTGGAGCAATTCATCTTTGTTTAGCCAAAGATCAGAAGTACTTTGTCATGAGGGAGAACAAAGCAAAGGAGCTTTGGCAAAAACTGGAGGACAAACACATGACCAAGAGCATTAAGAGTCGCTTGTACCTGAAGAAGAAGCTCTTTCGGTTCCAGTTTCGTGAAGGTATCTCTATGTCCGAACATATGAATGATTACAACAAGATACTTGCTGACCTGTAGAACTTAAATGTTGAAATCTAAGATGAAGATAAGGCTTTATTTTTGTTGAATTCCTTGCCCGATACATATGAGCATTTGATTACTACACTATTATATGGAAAGGAAAAGAATAGTTTTAACGATGTATCTACTGTCCTAGTTGACAATGAGTACCGCAGAAAGGATAAATAAGGCCAGCATGATACATCTAGTGAAGCCTTTACATTAGAAGGAAGATCAAACATAAGGAATCCCTGAAGAAGAGGAGATTCTTGTTCTAGAACACGTGGTAGATCAGTCAAAAAGAAACTAGCCAAAGATGAGTGTGCCTTTTGTTGTAATAAAGGGCACTGGAAGAAGGATAATTGTCTAAAGCTGAAACGACAACAGAACAATCAACCCTCTACAGCCAACGTCGCCAACAGAGATGAAGATCCAGACATTGGTTTGACGAGTTCAGCATTGATTTGTCATTCTGATGAGTGGATTGTGGATTCCGGGTGTACCTATCATATGTGTCCCAATTAGAACTAGTTCACTGACTTCGAGGAGATTGATGGTGGAGCAGTTCTTATGGGCAACGACAATGCTTGTGAGACTTGAGAGATAGGGAGCATCCGGTTGAAGCTGCATGATAGAATAGTCAAGGTCTTGTCAGAAGTTCGATATGTGCCCGACTTACGAAAGAATCTTATCTCACTTGGATCTCTAAATTCAAAGGGATTCAGAATTAATATTGCTGGCGGAGTTCTTAAAGTGGTAATGGGAGCTCTTATAATGATGAAGGGTCAAAGGTAAGGAAATTTATACTTCTGACAAGGGAGTACAGTTGATGGTAGAGCTTCCACAGTTAGTAAGAAGATTGATGAGACTAATTTAGACACCACCAGACTATGACATATGCGCATGGGACACGCTGGAGAGAAAGTTTGCAGTCTCTTGCAAGGCAAGGCTTACTTAATGGCCCTCTAGACATGCAAATTGCCCTTTTACCAGCATTATGTTCTGGGGAAGCAGACCCGAATCAAGTTTGTTACAGCAATCCATAGTACACAAGGGATTCTTGATTATGTGCATTCTGATGTTTAGGGCTATAAGCACTGGTTTATTACCTTTGTTGATGGTTATTCTCGTCATGTGTGGGTGTACATGATGAAGCATAAGGATGAAGTGTTGAAAGTCTTTCTCAATTGGAAGGCAATGATGGAGACTCAAACCGACAAAAAAATCAAGTGACTCAGATCCGATAATGGAGGGGAATACTGGTTCACCCTCAACTTACACATCAGAGGCATTTGTAGTTTAAATGGAGGTATTCCTATTATCGTGTTCGCCAATGAATTATGCAAATTAAAATTGCAATGCAAGGATGGTATTGAATTTGTAGAAACTAAAATTAAACCAAAATCTTTAGAAGTTTGTGGATTGGTTTTTACTATTAAATAAGCAATTAATTGAAAGTGACAATTAAAACACTAATTTGAACAATCAAAATCCATATAAAATAATTTAATAAACTTGAGAATTCTACCACAACTAAAAATAATTAAAACTAAATTAGTTTTAAGCCAATGAAAATTTGAGTGAAAATAAGTCGAGATTTAAATTGAATAAAATGGGTTTGGGTGCAATTGCTTCAACTTATCAATTTTAGCATGGAATTTGAAAGGAAAAGTTTGGGTTAAATCAAATCAAGGATCTTCCAAAGGATCATTGGTTCGGAAGATTTAGCTTTAAAAATCTGGAGTTTTCTAATTAATTTGGAATTAGATTTAATCACCTTTAAGAAATTCTTATAAATAAATCACAAGTTACTTAATCATGATTATAGATCTAAGTTTTCAATAACAATCAATTCCAAAAATAGATAACAAACATAATATAGATATTCAATGAGATTTAGAAACTCCCCTTCTACTTTCCATGCCTTCCTTGGTAGGTCTTCACATTTACACCCAAACAATAGATTTAGCAAGAGAAATCCATAGAAGAAATCTTGCAAAAATGAACAACTACCATATGAAGTTATAAATCTAGAATTTATTGAACAAAAACTCTTGTTTAGATTTTAAGGAAATGATGAGGAAGATAATAAGGAATGGGACCAAAATCTAGTAAGATTTTATCCTAAACATTCTTCTCAAAGTCCTAATTACAAAATCCAAAACAAATACAATAAAAAACCAATATTCTTCTTGGATTTTTCCTCTTAGTTGTCGCAATCTTGGCCCAAAAACTTTATATCCTCTTTCTTGGTTGCTGTTAGGTTTTAGGACGAAATTGCATCAACCATCTGTAGTGCGTCTGGCGCATGTTCGAAGTGCGTTTGGACGGTGCATCCGAATGGTAGGAGTACCTTTGGAATGGTTATTTTACCATCCGAACGATTAGCCTAACTGTCGTAACGGTTTTCAGACGCAAAAACATGACTCTGGAATAGCTTTGGAGGCAAAAAGTTGACTCTGGAAATCTTTTGTCTGACGTAGTGTCCAAACGGTGTCCCGTGTCGTCTAAAGTGCATTCGAACGATAAAATCACTATCCAAACGGTTCGTCCGATCACCATCTGGATGGTGTGTCTGAACTATAAATCACCATCCGGACGGTGCGTTCGAACGATCCTCTTGCACTTTTAGCCTATTTTGCCATTGTAGCCCGAAAAGCCTACAATTCACAGAGAAAACCAGTTTAGAGCAATTTATTGCTAAAAACCTATTCTAATAAACATATTGAGGCTAACAAACAACTAATTAGGGGACTAAGATTATATTTTTGGAGTGAAATCAAATACACATATGACCCTTTCTTAGAAGTTTGCTAGAAAAAAAGGAATAGTTAGACACTTCACTCTGAGGAAGACCCCACAGCAAAAAGGGGTGGCAGAACGGATGAACCGTACCTTGCAGGAGAATGTTTGGTGCATGTTGTTTGATACCGAATTCAACAAACAATTTTGGGCTAAAGTTGTGACATACGCTAGCCACCTCATTAACTGTTTATTCACAGTTGCCAATAGTAAGAAAACACCTATGAAAGTATGGAAAGGTACTCATCCTACTAAGATGCTTAAGTCACATGAGCATAAAGACTTCAATGAAGGCAACACAAGTAGCGAAGCACCGAGTGATTCACAAACAGTGGAGTTTTTTACTCCAAAGGATTCAATGATCATTGACGCAGAGGATGGACAGAATGAGGTTGATAGTCCAGTCACAATGCCTCCATGTCAACTTGAATCGGTTATAATAGATAGGCTGAGAAGAGAGATACGTTTACCGACACGTTATGCAGACTATGTGAAATATGCATTGCTAGCAGAAGGGGATCACATTCTAACCATTTACAAGGAAGCCATTCAATCTAGTGAACAGACTAAATAGATAAAGGCAATGGGTGAAGAGATACAATCTCTTTATAAGAATCAGACTTGGGAGCTTGTATTGCTTCCTCGAGGAAAGAAGTCAATCAGATGTAAGTGGGTTTTTAATAAGAAAAATGATCAAATAGTTAAGGATGGAGTGCGATTCAAAGCTAGATTAGTAACCACTGGCTATGCTCAGATAGAGGGAATTGACTACAGTGAGGTATTCTCTCCCATTGTCAAACATTCATCCATTCAAATATTGCTAGTTTTGGTTGCACAATATGATCTCGAGTTAGCTCAACTCGATGTGAAAACAGTTTTCTTAAATGGTGACCTAGAAGAAGATATTTATGTCACAACCTGACAGTTTCAAAATAATTGATAAAGACAAATGGGTTTGTAGTTTGAAGAAATCTCTCTATGGTTTGAAGCAGTCACCTCGGCAATGGTACAAACGTTTTGACAGCTTCACGATGGACCTGCAATGCACACATAGCCAATTCAATCATTGTGTGGATTTCAGGTGACTTGTAGATGGATCCTTCATATATTTGCTTTTATATGTTGATGATATGTTGATTACATGTAAAAGTAAGGTGGAGATACATTGATTGAAAGCTCAGCTGAGTTATGAGTTCGAGATGAAGAATCTGGGAGAAGCAAGAAGAATTTTAGGGATGTAAATTACCAGAGATAGGGTGAAAGGCACAATTCATCTTACTCAAAAGCAGTATTTGACGAGAGTACTACAATATTTTGGTATGGTCCAAAAAGCAAAGCTGATAAGTATTTCGATGCCCCCACATTTTAAGCTTGGCGCATATCAATCTCCTAACTGTGATGAGGATTGAAACTATATATCTCAAGTTCTGTATGCAAGTCTTGTTGGTAGCCTTATGTATGCCATGGTGTGTACATGACCTGACACACTGTAAATATGATTAGTCAATATATGCATAATCCAGGGAAGACACACTGGCAAGTGGCTAAATGGATTCTGTGATATATTCTAAGGACCATTGATCTTGGTTTGAAGTTTGAGAAAAACAATGATGCTGATCATTTGGTAGTTGAGTATGCTGACTCTGACTATGCAAGTGATCTTAACAAACGCCGATCAACTACTGGATATAAATTCATAATGTCTGGAGGAACAGTTAGTTGGCAGTCTATTTTACAGTCGACAATTGCACGATCCATTATAGAGGCTGAATACATGATGTAAGCACCCTATTTTTGCCCGCTCGGCAACCTCCGGCCCGACCGGGTTCGGTTTCCAACATCACAACACATGCAGGTTCAAGATGAGCCTTCCAATCTCCAATCCAACCAACTGGTCACTTCTCGGGTCCACAAAGACCCGCTGGAGCCATAAGCACCATTATTCCAGGTAGCTTTCCAGACCGGGAGGTCCCGGAAACCAACGCCATCCGAGTAGCTTCTCGGGATCGGGCGATCTCGGGGACCAACACCTCATCAAAAATTCCAGACAGTTCACTTTTGGCGCCTACTAGCCCACCAATGTAGAATGTCTGTCATTCGATAGTTCTCCGGGACCAGGCGCTCTCGGAGACCAACACCACCCTTCCAGGTAGCTTTCTAGGACCAAGCGTTCTTAGGAACCAACACCACCCTACAGGTAGCTCTCTAAGACCAAGCGTTCTTAGAGACCAACACCGCACAGGTAGTTTTTCAAGATCGAGCGGTCTCGGAAACCAACACCTAGGTCAACACAGGCGCTTGCTAGCCCAACTCGGTGAAAAATGGCCAAACCTGCCCCTTGGGCCTCCAGACACGTTTTGGGAAAGTTCAAAATTCCTCAAAACGATAAGTCCATCCTGCCAAAATGTTACTAAACCATTAGGCGGCCCCCGCGCGCCGTTTGGTCCAAATCCGGTCCTATTTTGGCCCACTCCAGTCAAAATGACCGTTTTGCCCCCGAGCGCCTCGGTACGACACAAACCCTACTGAACGGTAAAAGACTCTCTCAAAACCATCCCTAAACAGCCCTGCACACTTAACATAACCTACCAAACCATTCCTGACCCTTTCTAGCCAACTCCGGTCAAAGATGACCATTTTGCCCCTCGAAGCCCAAAAACGCCCCGAAACAACACCGGACTTGGGGTTTCGAGCAAAGGGTTTCACCACACGTCTTTGTTTAGCCCAAGGAGCACCCTACGACACTAAGCTCGCACGATGTGATAAAAGTTCCCAGGAGCGTCTTGCAGATGCTCCGCCTAAATTGTCTTTTCTCCCGATTCCCTAGTTAAAACGCACCGTCAACTGACTTGAGAAATGCGTAAATCAGGAAAATCTCGAAAGCTCGTCCATAGATCTTTCCATCGATACGGTTCGATCGAATAGATCACCTCCCAAAGCCCTTCATCGTGCGGTGCAAAAACTATGACTTTCAATAACCCCTAGAGCGTCTCGCAGACGCTCCTCCAAAGTTGACATTTTCTCCGATTCCCTGATCAAAACGCACCGTCAAACGACTTGAGAAATGCGTAAATTTGGGAGTTCCAGAAAATATTCCCAGAGTACTTTCCATCAGTATGGTCCGATTGAGTAGATCGCTTCTCGAAGGCCTCGATCACACGAAATGAAAACAGCCACTTTTGAACACCCACGGAGCGTATCACAGGCGCTCCGCGAAAGTGTCCTTTTTGGCACACTTCCTAAGACGATATCACTCACCTCCAAACATAATTCAAACTTTTCAAAAACATAAAAGTTCATCGGAAGCACTAGGAGAACATCCCGAGTGCGACCGATTCCCCCGGAACCCTCCTAATTGACCTAATTATCGAGGCAAAGTTTGGACGAACTTTCCCGGTGATGGAGCATATGCTACATGCGCTCAAATTTTGATCAAATCGACCGAATTTCGGTCAACGATCGAGATTTAACCAGTACACAGGGTGCCATGTGTTATTCTGGTAATGGAACAGTACCTGCGCATGTCCTACATGCGCAAGGCCAAATTTTGGCCATGCACATGTAGCACATACGCAAGGTCTGTTCCAGATTGCCTATAAATAGAGGTCTCCCCCCCTTGCATATTTCAGGTCCGAAATTGATACAAAACTCTGCTGAAATCACTCCAGAAACTTGAATCTCTACATATATTCCTCCCCTCCAACACTTAGGCTAGATTCTACTCCTCCTAAGCCTATACACTCCATATACAAGGCCTCATACACACTTATACACTCCACTCTAGCCTCTCAAGCCTTCTTGAAGTCACTCAAGCTCCAATCAAGACATCCGTTAAGGACTACAAATGTGTTGAAGGCAAAAGGTGGTATCCCTTTTACATTTATACTCTCCCCCACTCTTCTCTTCTCCCTCCTAGCCTACTTAGGCTATTCTCTATTTTAATCCCCATCTTCAACCCTCCTTTCTTGCATACTTGAGCCAAGAGGGCTCTTATATCATGCCTAGAGGAAAGCAAGTGAGAGCTACCATGTAGGGAGACCTCTCACTAGCCTATTTTAAGATGGTATGGCCTAGAAACCCCTTGTTTATGTGGTGTAGCCTAAAAGCCTTGTATGTAAATCATGACCCCTTGCATATTCCTATTTTGATCATGTCTTATGTGCTTGGCTTCATTTTATGCTTATTGTCATGCTTCACAATGCTTACATTGCTCTTAATTTTGAGTCATTTCTAAGCTCTACATTTCTTTCAAAAATTGTTCCAAAAGTTGGTCCCTTAAAGTCTAGGATGAGACCTTAAGAGTCATGCCTTAGAAAATTCCTCTCTACCCCCTAATTCACACTTTTGCATCATTGCATTTCAACTTGCACAAAAGTTGCTTACAAACTCCCTAATTTTTAAGGTTTCCATTCTCTCAAATTTAGTGGCTAAAACGGCCCCATGAAACCCTCTCTTGAGTGGTCTCCCTTTATATTGGTCATAGGAACCCTAAATTGTTAGAATGACTCCCTTTTCTCTTTATGCTTGCCTAAGAATAATGTTTAAACTCTTTGAATTCTATGGTTTCTATTCTCTCAAGTTTAGTGGTTGGAATGGCCCCATGGAACCCTCTCTTGAGTGGTCTCCCTTTTGTTTGGCCATATGAACCCTCTCTTAATGGAATGGTCCCCATGAAAAGTGGTTTTCAAAATCCTTCTCAAAAGATGATTTTCAAAAATGCATTCTCTCCATCTTTGAACTAAAAATGATTTTCCAAAAATTGTCATCATCATGTTGAATTTTAAAACCTTCACTCTTGTCAAGATAAAGGTTATAATAGCTATAAGGAAACCTCCCTTGGAATGGTCTCCAATCACCAACCATATAAACCATACTCTTGGCTAGAGTCAAAATTTTCATGGAAATGATCTTCATAAAGATTGCCAACCAGAGTCCATTGCATATCATGTTTTGTTTTCAAAACTCTTTCCAAGAATACATCAAAACTCTTTCCAAGAATGCATCAAAACAACTTTCAAGACCACTCTCCAATCTAACCCTAGGTTAACTTGACCCTAGTTGACCAACCCTAGGTTGACTTGACCCTAGTTGACCAACTCTAGGTTAGCTTGACCATAGTTGACCAACCCTAGGTTAGCTTGACCCTAGTTGTCCAACCCTAGGTTAACTTAACTCTAGTTGTCCAACCCTAGGTTAACTTGACCCTAGTTGTCCAACATAAGGTTAACTTGACCTTAGTTCACTCACCTTAGATTAACCCTACCCTAGTTAGTTAACCATAGGTCATCTTAACCTTAGGGCTAACCTAACCCAATGTTAGTTAACCTTAGGTCACCCCTAATCCTAGGCTAACCCAACCTAGGTTAATACACTTCAAAGTTCCAACTCTTAAACCCTTTTCTAAATGATCACTCAAATTCAAACTATTCTCATAACACATTTTTTTCTCAAAATCTCCTACTCTCTTGATTTCAAAAAGACAACTCCATAAACTCCCCAAATGTTCTTACATTTCATCATCAAGACATTCCCAAAAATGCTTTCAAAAGGTCACAAATTTAAGGTGTCCCTAGCCCTCTCATGGTTAGGGATTTCGAGGACAAGTGATAAATTAAGAACAACCTCTAAGATTGTCCATATTAGGATTCCAAACACTTAGCCATTTTCAAAACCAATTCATCAAAACATTCTAAAGTCATGCCTCCAAGGTTTTGAAAACAAGACTTCAAAAACACTTTCAAGTTCTCTTGAGTCATGCTAAAGCATTTTTCCAAAACCCCCTTAAAGTCAATCCAAAAGCATTTTCAAAACACTCCACTATCCAATTTCAAGTTAAAAACTTCCAAGATCGCAAAGAGTCTTCAACTTCCAAAGACCTCAAAGTGTCTTAAACTTTTTCAAAGACCCCAAAGTGTATTCAAACCTTCCAAAGGCCCTAATGCACCTATTTTTCTTCGGGCCCTTGCCCGAACTACGAATTATCTGATTCTCGCCAAATGAGATACGTAGGCAACCTAAAGTGGTGCGGTCATAACTTTTATTTCAACCCCAATCTCTTTTTTAAAAATTCTAATCAATTTAAAGTTTCAATTCCAAACTCTTTCAAAACCCCCATTATTTTAAAACTTTTTCCTAAAACTTGCATCATGCATCATCCATCCGAAAAGTGATGACTAAACCCCGTTTTCAAAATTATAAAATGGATTTTAAGTGGACAATGGTAACCGGTTATTCTAGTAAGTGAACAAAAGGGTGATTAGACATGTAGGTACCGAAAGGGCGGGGTATGGTGATAATCTTAGAATATCTTCCTTACACGTAACTAACCCCCGGAGCATAGATTTTTGTTTTCAAAAAACCAAAATGGAGTTATTTTTCAAAAAGGGCTTAAATATTTCCAAGGATTTCCAAACAACCCGTTTTCCTAAAAACCCTCTCTTGAGGGAATTTTCAAAATCATTTTCAAAAACTCTAAATTTAATCTTCGGATTAACACTTAGCTTTAGGTGTCCTAACTCACATCAATCAAGTTAGGTGGCGACTCCTATTTTTCTAAAAAGCCCTTAGTCAAACCAATTTTCAAACCTAGTCGCACTTGTCCTTCTAGGAGGACGAGTTCTAGTGACAGAGTTCTGTGCATTTTCGTGTCCGAGCGGAAAGAACCTTGGACATCCAAAAATCGGGGTGCGACACATGGCTATGACAGATGCTATGAAAGAAGTCATTTGGTTATAGGGGCTGGTGGCAAATTTGGATATTGACTAGAAGTATGTTACCATTTATTATGGTAGTCAAAGTGTAATTCATCTGGCAAAGAACCAAGTGTATCATTCTTGAATAAAGCATATAGATGTTTGTTTTCACTTCGTATGAGAGATACTAAAATAATGAGACATAATACTTTAGAAAATTGGCACAACAGAAAATCAGGCAAATATGTTGATGAAAGTCATCACAGGGGTCAAGTTCCAACACTGCTTGGACTTGATCAATATCTCTTATTGTTGAGCACCTTAGGGTGTATTGGTGCCTTAGGGCGTATTTGGTGGTAGCAGTGATCACTTTAGTATCGTTGACATAGTGGGCACTCGGTGAGGGGTTACAGTCGTCCAGTGACAAAGACAAATACGCAGCAAAGCATGAAGATCTCAATTGCCCTCACATAGGTGGAGGGGGTAATTTGTGAGGTGGGATCCATCCACCCATGTGGGTGGGTGGAATTCCCCCCAATTTCCAAAACCCACAAACACCACAATTCCTAATTCCCTTCTAAACCGCAAAGAAGGAAAAGCAAGAAATGGAAAAATGCCGCCGTACCTTCAAGAAATCGGCTGTCGTTGGCATTGAAGGAAGTGTCAGCCCGTTCCCACTGTCGACCACCTCCATCATCAAAGATTTACAGTCGCCCTTATTGATATGACAAGTTTTCTCCTCCCCTATAAATTATAGGTAGATTTGAGGACGAAGATGTGTGTGTGTGCAATTGTAGGGAGAGGCAGAGATATACACAGAGTTATATTTATTTGAGTCGCTTTGTTGTATTGTGAGAGTTGAAAGTTATAATCTCCTTCTTAAATTTTGATCCTGCTATCATGGACTTAAGCAAATTATTAAATAACATTAATTCATGTGTCTCTCTTTTTGAATTTGTGTGTTTCTAAGTTTATTTCGCGCGACGGTCAACTGATTGCTAGCACCGGGATCCACATAGTTGAGGTGGGCCTTAACTGAGATGTCAACTGCACTGGCCACCAGGCCTCTTGAAAAGATGTGTCAACATGTAGCATTAAACAACGCAAGTCTCGGAGCGTAACGCACCTGTCAAATAGCTTTTCTTTATTGGAGATGCTACGTTTAATTTTTGCACAAAATTGGTCCATCAAGCATAACAAGGTTTGACGTATAACACAAAACAAAAAAAAAAAAAATTAAAAGACCAAATCAAAACAAAAATAAAAACACACAAACTATCACTAATTCTCTCCCCCTAACTAAAATTATGCAATGTCCTCAACATATGAAAACAAAAGCAAAATAACAAGGAATAGGGAATCGGGGAAGGAGGAGCAAAAACAAGGTGCTTAAAAGAACACCCCCCAACTAGAAAAAAACTCGACAAAACTAAAAGCCCTAAAAAAAACACAACAAACTAAAATAAAATAAAATAAAATTCTACTAACTACTCCTACTGCTATAAAGATTTGAAAGGAGATCACCTAATACCACATTGAGGATATTTGCTTGCATGTAGTTTGTCGCGCCCTGGTTTTTAACCAAGTCCTTTCGGTTCAGGAAAAAGCACGAAACTCTGTCATTGGAACTCATTCTCCTATAAGGACGAATATGACTAGGTTTGAACTTGGAATTAATTTGACTAAGGACTTTTTAAAAAAATAGGAGTCACCACCTAACTTGATTAAAGTGAGTTAGGTCACCTAAAACTAGGTATAATCCAAAGATTACACTTAGGGTTTTTAGAAAAAGGTTTTGAAAAACTTTCTCAAGAGAGGGTTTTTAAGAAAATAGGTTATTTAGCAACCTTTGAAAATTTTAAGCTCTTTTTTAAAATAACTCCATTTAGGTCTTTCGAAAACAGAAATCTATGATCCGGGGGTTGGTTACGTGTAAGGAAGATATCCTAAGATCATCACCTTACCCCACCTTTTCGGTACCTACATGTCTAATCACCATTCATTTACTCACTAGAATAACCGGTTACCATTATCCACTTTAGAGTTTTGAAAACGGGTTTGGTCATCACTTTTTGGATGAATGATGCATGATGCAAGTCTTGAAAAAAATGTTTAAATAACATGGAAGTTTGATGGAATTTGAAATAGAAATCTTGAATGAATAGAAAATTTGAGAAAGGGAACTTGGGTAGAAATAAGAGTTATGACGGCACCATTTTAGGTTGCCTATATATCTCATTTGGCGAGAATCAGGTCATTTATAGTTCGGGCAAAAGCCCGATAGAGAAGTGGCACATTGGGGCCTTTGAAATGTTTTAAAGACACATTGAGGTCTTTGGAAAGGTTTGAAGACACTTTGTGATTTTTGGACAGGTTTGAAGACACTTTGTGGTTTTTGGAAAGGTTTGAAGACACTTTGAGGTCTTTGAAAAAAAAAGAACTTGAGAATTTAGAAAAATGCCTTTGAAATAGGACTTGGGGTTTTTGAAGTGTTTTTGAAATAGGATTTGAAGATGATTTTGAATGTTTTTGGAACTGACTCAATGGAGTTTTGAAATATTTTTTAAATAACTCAAGAAAGTTTTGGAAAGGTTTTGAAGTCTTGTTTTGAAAACTTTGGAGGTAGGGTTTGGATTGGAAGTGCTCTTGTAAACTTGTCTTCGAAATTCTTTTGAAAAGAGTTTTTGAATACCTTTTTAAAAGGCATGCTTGATGTTTCATCACATTTAGGGTTTAGTCATTGAAGAACTAAACTCCTTTAGGGCTATAAGTTTTGAAAAACTTGTTTGGAGAAGAGGCTAGAAACTTTCTTTTTGGTTTTTAAAACTTTAGGGTTATAGAACCCTTCTTGAATATCTCATTTATACTTGACCAATCCTAACCATGGAAGGATTAGGGTTGCTTTAAGAATATGATGTTTGAAAATTATTTTTGAAAAGAGCTTTTGAAAACACTTAGGGTTTTGGAACTTTAACATGGATAATTTTGAAGATTGTGTTTAATGTATCACATTCCCTTAGTATCCCTAACCATAAAAGGGATAGGGACACTTTAGGGTTGTGAGTTCTTAAAAACATTTTAGAAATAGTTTTTGAAAACATTTTAGTTGAGACAAGTGTATGAGAACTTCTTGGAAACATTTTTAACGATAGAGTGTGGGAATATTTGAAAAGTTATGGAGTTGATTTTTGAAATCTCAAGAGAGTAGAAAATTTTCGAAAATATGTCATGAAAATGATTTTTAAGTTGAAAGATTATTTGAAAAGGGGTCTTTGAATTGGAACCTTAAAGCTTACTAATCTAGGTCGGGTTGACCTAAGATTAACTAACTTGGGTTAGGGTAGCTTAGGGTTAAGATGACCTAGGGTTAACTAACTAAGGTTAGATTAACCTTGGGTTAAGGAAATCTAAAGTTAAGTAACTAAGGTTAGGTTAACTTAGGGTTAAGGTGACCTAGGGTTAACTAACTAAGGTTAGGTTAACCTACGGGTTTAGTTGAACGAAGGTTAGACTACTAGGGTCAAGTTAACCTAAGGCTGGAGGATCATTTTGAACCAGGGTTTGGACCTAGTGGTTTTGGAAAGATGGTTTTCTACATTAAACTTGAAAGTATGTTTTGAAAACCATTTTATAAAAGCCACTCAAGTGAGTGTTGGGGTCCTTTGGTTGACATTTGGAAACCACTCAAGAGAGGGTTGCTTTGGAACCATTTCATCTACAAACTCAAGAGAGCAAAACTTGTGAAAATAAATATTGAATAGATAGTTTTGAAAACTTGAAAATTAAAGAGAATGACCTTTTGAAAGTTGGCTTTAGGAAAAAGGGTTTTAAAAAACCACTTTTAACAAGTTGAAGACTAAAGAATAAGGGTTCATATGGTTGATTTGAAGAAAATCACCCCAAAGAGAACTCCATGAGACCATTCCAACCACAATATTTAAGAAAGCAAAACTTCCAAAAATTAAGGTGAAAATGATGGTTTAGGGAAATGATTTTATGCAAGTTGAAGAGAGTGCAATTTTAAAAACCCTTTTTGAAGGGAATTGTTTTGAAAGCCATTTTAATGCAATTTTGAAAAGCAATGAAATGTCTGGTTACAAAATAAAGTCAAGAGACTTAAAGAAGGTTTTCTAAGGTGTAGAAATTGAGGGTTTGATCTAGATTTCAAGGAACCAACTCTATGACCATTTTTAGAAAAATATTTGAATATGAAACTCGAGAGTGCCATAGAAATAAAGATAGCAAAAGCTTTGGGAAAATGAAAATAAAGCCAAGCATGCAAAACATGAACAAGATAAGTATATGCAAAAGGGTCATGAAATCATACAAGGCTAGAGGCTTCACCACATAGCAAAGTGCTCTAAAGTAGGTTTGTGAGAAGTTTCCTACACGGTGACTCTCACAAACTTTCCGCTAGACATGAACTAAGAGCTTCCTTGATTCAAGCATGCAAGAAAGGGGAATAGAAGATAGGGATTAAAATAGAGAATAGTCTAAGTAGGCTAGGAGGGAGAAGAGAGGAGTTGGGATTGCAAAAATGTAAAGGGGATACTACCTTTTGCCTTCAAACACTTTCAAACCTCCATGGATGCCTTGACTTGAGCTTGAATAGCCTTCAATAGGCTTAAAGGGCCTGGAATGGGGTATTCTATGGCATTGAAGGCTATATAGGTGCCGTGTATGAGTTAGGGGGAGATGGAATCTAGCCTAAGTGTTTGTTTTACCAAGAAGTTTGATTATGCTTGGCAACAAGTCAATGGTATGCATCTATGATTCTAAACTTGATTTATTCTACATTTGATTTTTAAAGACTAGTTATTTTTATCGCTAAAACTTTCAAATCAAAGACTCGCGATGTAGTCAATGATTTGAGTTATCAAAAGCCTCTATTAGAATTCTGGGTGAAGCAATTAATTAGATCAATTGGTTTCAATACTTTATTTTATTGTTTTCATAGTTTAGTTTAGATAATACAAACCTTTTCTTCAAACTATTTTCTTTTTATTTTATTGGAGTATTTTTGTAAGAGTTTTGACCTAAGGTAAGTTTTTCTTGAATGTGCTAACCCTCTTCCCTTTAGATCGATCTCGGACTTCCAAGTATTATTATTATATCACAACCGTACACTGGTGGATTTCAATCGCACTATTTTGGAGTGATCATTTTATTAGTTTACTTGAATGATTGAACAGAGATTCACTCAAAATTGAAAGTAGTTCATTGTAATTACGGTTGTTCATGGGTTGGTTTGGGTTGGTTTGGGTCGAGTTAACCGAACTTTCGATTTCACAAACATTGGAACAGATTTCAACTCGGTTTGTGATCAGGTTGGTTCGGGTTGGGTTCGATTTGAGTCAGATTGTGTCAATCGGGTTGGCAGATCAAATAAATTTTTGAATAGTCCTAAAACTGAGATTAAAAATACTAACTTAAATTTATATATTAGTAGTCTAATAGGTATTAAGTAGTAGCCTAGTAGGTACAGTGATAAAAATTAACAATTGAGTCCCACGGAAGAGAGATAAGCTAGCTTGTAAAATATAAAGGTGTAATCTCCTTCACTAATGAGATTACAACACATGTAATATAACAAGGCTTATATCTTAAATGTCGGGTCGGGTCGATTTGAGCAGGTGGGAGTAATAAAAGCCCAACACCCGAATCAAAAAAATTTAAAATTTACAAATCTCACCAGTTACCCACCCAATTTGAACAGTGAAACTGACCAAATATCTGCAAGTTGGATTGAGACAGTTGGGTAGGCGGATTGAATGAATTTTTGAACAACCCTAAAGCTCTTTGGCTTCCATGTTTTAGAGGAGGATGAGGCATCCTCATGCCAAGACACTATCTAGGTGGTCACCTGACTAGGTGGTTTTTCGGCACCTGATGGCCGAAAGTAGGAGTGCCAGTACTTCTGTCGTGTAGTCGCCACCTCTTCTATATCCTCTTCATCCCCATCCTCATCCTCATCCATGCTAAGAACTTCCTCCCTTAGTTTAGATACCTTGAGAAAGATTGTTTCTTCTATTATTGTATCATTCTTAGGAATGGTGATGGATAGGTCTTGGTCATAGGGATAAAATGAGTCTAAGGTAGTTTTGGTCTCTTGGATATGATATTCAAAGTTGGGTTGTGGTCAAGCCGAGAACTCATCATCCTCTAAAATTGGTTGAGGTAGGGCTTATGTCATAAGGGCGAAGTGCTTTTGTAGGTCCGCCATCAACCTACTAGTCTCTGCTATCAATATGCCTTGTATATCAAACCTATTATAAAGCACTCCTATACCATCGGCTATTTGGGTGACATTGTCATCCATAGTTTGTTCCCAAGCTCGCTCCTTTTGTTCTAAAATTTCATTGAATCCAGAGTACATACTTGTGTGATTTTGCATATATGATGGAAGTATGTCCTCTTGGTTCTTCATGAGAGGTTGATAGGGTGATGGAGCCATGTAAGGTGAAAGGAGAGGTGTGTAAAATGTGTATGTATAAGGTGAAGGAGAAATTGGTGTTTGATAATATGATGATGGTAGTTCATAGTATTAGGATGGAGCTTGCAAGCACCACCCCGGCTGGTAGGTAGGTGTATAAGAAGTTGGCGGTTGTGCCAAGTGTAAATCGGGGTCATTCCAATAACTATCTATAAATAATTCTAAGTTAACCTCCAAATCACAACACAACAAACCACCAACTGAATAAATTCAAGCTAACCTATCCTCTAAACTCTTCACAAATATACCACCAACTAGCAAAAAACACAATTCTAACCAAATAAAAAAAATAATAAAATAGTTAAAATAATTGCTCAAAAATAAAAGATGGAACGAAGTTACCTAAACGAGCTATTGAGTCTCCTAGTGGTTATAAAATGATGGTGAAGTGCTTCCGTTGAAATAAAATCTCTAAGGCTCATCCTTTAATGCCAATCGCCAATTTTTCGGCAACGACGCCAAAAACTGATCACTCAAAAATAGTACGATTGAAATTCACTAGTGTGCGGTTGTGATGCAGTAATAATACTCAGAAATCCAAGATCGATCCACAGGGAAGAGGGTTAAAACATTTAAGAAAAACTCACCTTAGGTCAGAACTTTCAGGAAAACACTTGAATGAAATAAAAAGAAAATAGTTTGAAGAAAGGGTTTGTATTATCTAAACTAAACTATGAAAACAATAAATAAAGTCTTGAAACCAATTGATCCAATTATTCACTTCACCCGAAATTTCAATAAAGGCTTTTGATAACTCAAATCATTAACTACGTCTTGAGCATTTGATTCGAAAGATTTAGCGATAAAAATAACTATTTTGTAACAATCAAATGTAGAATAAATTAAGTTTAGAATCATAGATGCATACCATTGACTTGTCGCCAAATATAATCAATCATCTAGATTTTCGTGAATATCTATCCTTGATTCTCGAATCTTATTTTACAATAACTTGCTTCAAGTGTCCATATCATCGATTCAAGTAACTATAATTCCAAACCCTAGTTTGTGTATTACAACTCAAGAACTTAATCAAGAACCCCTTATTTTTAATAGATCAAGATTATGGAGAATCAAGAACTTTCAATTTAACAAAAGATTTGAACATTAAAAACTAATTTACCTCTATTGTTCATCCAAGATCTTCAATTAATCTTCACAATTGATTTTAAGATGGAATCTAGCTACTCATCATAATTATTGATACGCAAAATTGTATTGAATATATATTGAAATTATGAATCCTGATAACAAAGATTAAACAAAGTATAGAAAATTATGAAGAAACTATTCTAATCTACTCCTAAACTACTTCTAAAATCTAGAAAAACTTCATCCTCCTTAGGGTTTGATTACAAGTATATATAATTAAGTCTGAAATCCTAAACCAATAAGGAAACAAATTTGAAACTAGACTGGGTTGTCGTCCGAATGACCAAACTGGTGCATTTTTCAACGTCTGAACGGTGAGGTATGAAATTTTGATAAATCCTTTATCTGTCGTCCGAATGAACAAAACAAGACATTTATCGTCGTCCAAACAACCATCTTTCAACGTCCGAACGGCGTTCGGACGACCACTGTAGTGACTAAAACAACTCTTTGAATCTCTATCCGTTATTCGAACAGTGTCCAAACAATAACTTTAGTGGTCAACTTCTAGGCATCTTTTTAGCACCATTTCCTATAGAAATCAAAATAGACTTAATCAGTACAAGAACATAACTAAAGACGTATCTATAATCCTAAACTAAGGATAACAAAACACAAATTAAGGTCTTATAATATAATTGCACTTTTGGAGCGCAATCACCTACGGTAAAACATACCTCAAGGAAAGGTCAAAAGCCTAACAAACTGTAACACCCAAAGCATATTAATGCTAACCCTGAGATTATATGGATAAGGAAAAATGACCTGAAATGATATATTGTCTACATTGCCCTAAAGGTCCACAACTCTAATGTGTGGTATCTAGATAGTGGCTGCTCAAGGCATATATGTGGTAATAAAGCCTATTTCAACATTATGACTGAATGTGATGAAGGTCTGGTAACCTTTGGAAATGGTATCATATCCAAAGTTGTAGAAAAAGGTAATATAAAATCTCAAGGGTTACCAAATCTAAATGATGTATTGCTTGTTGAGGGCTTGAAGGGTAATCTCATTAGCATCAGTTAGCTATGTGATGCACAACACCAAATACAGTTTTCTAAAACTGAACGCTCTATTTTTGATAAGAAGGGTACTTGTATTATGAAAGATATGCGTACTCTTGATAATTATTATGGGATCACCTTAGATAATGGTTTTACTTGCAATTCTGCTAAACTAGATGACACTGAGTTGTGGCATCAAAGACTTGGTCATATAAATTTTAATGATCTTTCTAGAATATCTAGTTTTGAACTCATCCGTGGAATCCAAAACTTGAAAAACCCACAAATTGTGTTTGTGGACCATGCTAATTGAAAAAGCAAATTAAGTCTACACACAAGAAAGTTAAGCAGATTGTAACCTCTAACCCTCTTGAATTTGTTCAAATGTATCTTATGGGTCCTATTTAAATAGAGAATATTAGAGGTAAAAAATACATTTTTGTGGCTATCGATGATTTTTCTAGATTTACATGGATTGATTTTATTCGAGTGTAATCTCTCTCTCTCTCTCTCTCTCTCTCTCTCTCTCTCTCTCTCTCTCTCTCTCTCTCTCTCGTTTGTACTATGGGAAAAAAGTATGAGGTTAAAACCTAATTTAATAGGGTTAAATATTTTTTTCTTTAAGAAATTAATAAATGTTTTTATAGTTAGACAACAACGTAAAGCATATTAAATAATTTTTTTAATGGTTAGACTGTAGCTCTACCCCTCTCCTAGAGCACTTTTTAATAGTTAATTAATTGATTTAATTTTTATTGAGTTTAAGAATTAAGATTGAAGTGGACTGTGTTAGGTAATTGGGTAGAGTAATAGAATAAAAGGTGTTGGACTGAGTAACAAAAAGAGATGGACTGGATAATATTAAAGTAAGCTAAATTTAAATATTAAAAAAATTTAAATATAAAAAATAAAAATTGAGCTGGGCTCCCCTAGACTACAATCTAAGAGATCCTTTAGCATCCATCCGTCGCTGTTTGTACAAATAAAATTTTAAGTAAATTGTAGTAACTCCCGTTAAGGTTTATTAAAATATAAGACAGGACCTCATGCCTTGAAAATTTTATTAACCTCTCTCGTCAGAATTCATCAACTGACCTCCATTTTACCATTGTATTATAAAAAGGTGTATTGGCTACAAACTTTTTGTCTGTTAGTGAAAGAGTTAAAAGAACGTGTGTCCAATAATAAAATTTTACAAAATTAATCAAATGCAAAATCACCAAGCTCCTATAATCTATATATCTTCTCAATTTTTCCATTAACTCGCAAACCCATATCCCCTTTATTATTTAGCCACCAGCTCTAGCCTCGATCATGATCCCTTTACCCTTTGCACATAGGCTCACACTTTCAATTTGGTTTGCGCTTTAATTTCATTATCTCCTTTTTACGATAGCCATGGAATCAGAGAGATTTGAAGCATTTGACATACCCGTTCTCCTCCATTATCCTCATTGTCTACCTGACCACCACTACCACCACAGACCCATCACATTTACCACCACCAAATCCACATGCCACCATCAACCACCGGCTGAAACCCCTACAATCACCATAATTAGGTTTTCAATAGATCGGGTCTGGCCTGAATCCCATCCGGATCCGATCTAATAGATCCAGATCCGATAAGTTAGATCCGATTTGATAATTTGATAAACCTGGATCCTAGTGATCCGATTGTTGTCAGATCAGATTTGGGCGGATCCGCTAGACCCGATTATGGATCCGATCTGATCCAATTTAATTTAGATAAGTCATAATTTTATTTTTAAAATATTAATTTTTTTATAAATAAATTATTCTCTCCTCAAAAATCTAATTGTCGAGTCGGATCGAATCCTCTGATCCGGATCAAATTACTAATGGTTTGGGTCTAGGAATATTTATCGAATCTAATGCTTATTGGATTCGGATTGAATCTAGACCTTATTGGATCTGGATCGGATCAGAGTTTGATAGATCTGGTCTAGAGCTGGCCCATTGACAGGCCTAACCATGATTCACTACCATAAACTACTTCACAACCATGCCGAGACATCACATTCGTCAGCAAAGTGTATTCTTTTGGGAAAATTGCCTATTTGGGGATTGATTTTGGGCTTACTCGTTGGGACCCTGAACCGCTTGTTTTTAAAGAAAAAGATCATGTTACAGGGTAAGCCCAAATCACTGTAATTAATACATTATTTGTTTTCAATTTATAACATAATTGTTTTTGGATTAGATAGAGGGGCTTGGACATTTTATTTTTTTATTTTGAATACTATAGGAATCTAATTTTTGGTTTGATAGGCTTATCCTATCCAATGCCAGCTCCTAAAATTTTTTGAAGCTATTTCGGCATTTTTTGGGCGCCCTGCTATGATATAACGGACTTTTCTGATTGTGAGTACATTCGATTTTTGAGGAACTCTAGCGTTAGCCGCAATTGTGCATAATTACTGGCTGATGCTTTACAACTCAGCTGGGTCTTACACTTAATTAGTGGATTGCAGTTAAATTGTCAAGCATCAGTCGTAGACTGTTGCACATAGTTGATGCTGATATTTTTTTATTTATTTCTATTGTTGTGAGTAATATTTTGAAAATCAGACCGTTGAGCAAACTAAAAGAATATCGGCTTAAGGGTTATTGATTCAACTGTTAGGTCAACCGAAATTGAACCGTGACGAAATAAATATTTTTAAATAAATAATATATATTTTTCTTAAAATACAGCAAAATCTGAATTTCTTTTGACAGGTTACATAAAAATGTTATATCTTTAAGTGGCATAACCATAGTTATCAGAATTGAACTGAACATTGAATCGATCAAAGTATCCATTTTTAATTCATTAGTTCAACCGGTTCAACAGATATTATAATGTTATATATATTTTACTTATTGTATAGCCTATATATATTAATTATGGTAAAATTAATCACCAATCAAGCAATGATTTAGTAGAAAAGTAGTCATATTTTTCAAAATAATCACAAGTTCAAATCTTTATCTAAATATAAATTTTAAATTTTAAAATTATTTAAAAAATCAAAATTACTGTTGATATTTTTAGTTGAACTGACTGATTTATTCAATTCAGATTACTTCACATGCATGTCCATACCAACTAAGAGTTTAATTCTCAATTTAACTGATTAAACCGTTCAATCCGAAAAAGTATAACTATGGGCATAACATCTAATAAATACAAAAAGTAATGGGTTAAGTTTAAATATATGTATGTCCTTTTTATGTGGGTTCCATACATATGTGTTTATATATATATATGCCTTAATTATTGTGGAGAGAGAGAGAGTCATAAGGGACAACTCATGAGAGAGTGAGAGAGAGAGAGAGAGATAGCGCTATACTTATAAGGCAACTTATGAATTACCCGAGAGAAGAGAGAAAAAAGAGGGGCGTGGGTTCACTTACCTAAAAACAAAAGCTGTCAAACCAGCATTTTTGTATAAAACAATTATGAGAAAATGGAAAAGATTTTTTTAGGGAGGTGAGATTGGTGTTCTTATACTGAACCAACCAGTTTAATAGGCGGTTTTAGATCTAAATTGGTGGTTTAACCACTGAATTAACTCAGTTTTTATTCGTTTTTACTATAAACGATTTTAGATATAATGCGAATCGTTTACTTTTAATTTTTTCGGTTGAATCATTCTGTCCAAATTTTAAAACACTGGCATGCATTTATTATTTTGTCTACATGCATTAATTGCTGTCAGCAATCATTTAATTGGTTGTCTCCATGCAATTGAAGTATGGAACGACAGAAAAATGGATCAAACGCTAGTTTCGTGCGGTAAACGTTCCGGATAATTCCGGCGTTTTCCTGCGTCCCGTTAGATGTACCCAATTGTGCAGAAAATTGGGACATGTGCTACGCTATCTATCGACGGTGCTGTCAGCAAGCATTGTTACTTGTGTACTTATTGTCAGCACACATTTATTGCTTCTCTCTCTCTCTCTCTCTCTCTGTAAGTTGGAGCTTGGAAGTGTGACTGGTGCATTTTTCACTTTCACCATGCGAGTCTGCGAGATACGAACAATCGCATCATGTATATATATAAATATTATACATAACATTTATATGTATATATATATTTATTTTGGTGTGACTAGCAAACACTTATCTATTTTAGTTTTTAATAAAATATGAATTTTCAAGACATGGAGTTGTTTTCAGATTAATTGTCACTGGCGCGATAATTTCTTTTCAAAAATACCATATAACTGGGAGAGAACTTAAACTCGGATAAAGTTAATATTGCACAAGTTATACATTTTTATTATAAATCAAGAGTCATCTCACTATTATTATTTAATTTTTTTGTTAAATAATAGATGTGAGCTTAATAAGAACCAAGCCCAAGATCACGAGAGACTAGTCCAGTAAGGTCGACTCATAGATGCCGACCTGTCGGACTAAACTCATACGATCAAAGGCAAGGACCCAAAGGGACTGACCCATAAATCTTAATCTAAAAGATACTGGACTAATGACACCCATAATACGAATCATATTCCTAAGTAAATTAGGACAAATAAAAGATAAGTTTAATACATTAAACCGACTTAATCAATGAAAATTTCTAAGAGAAAAGTAACTCCAATTTTCAAAGGGAACATGGTATTCTAAAACCTATAAATACGCCCATGCACTAAAGGTGTAAGGTACATTCACTTGAGTTCTAGCTCTCTATAATTTAGTCAATTCGTTGTGGTTAAGCTTGCTAACTTAATCATCGGAGTGTCTTCGACCCCAAAAGGGTCGAGACATTCTCATCGTCTTTTTCTCTTAAAAATTGTTCGTGCTCGTCGATTCGGTTTGAGAATTCAACCAGGTCTTCCTAAAAATTTTACCTACAATTAGCGTTGTCTATGGGAAGGTCTACACAACAATGAGTACCAACGATCTCAAAGGGGGAGTCGATTCCACCAACAGGGAACTAAATGACAGCCATGACGTCCGTAGTCAAGACGGCACTCACTAGTCAAGTTGGCATGACGATGATTTAGTGCGAACACTAGGAGGACGTTTTATCAGATAAGAGATACGATTCCCTAGAGGCAACCAACTGGAAGGACAGGAGGGTCTAGGACGGGCTCCGCAGTATGTTTGAAATCCAAACTGCCAAATGAACCACTATAGGAACTTGAATCCATCACCATCCAGTGGCCGCGTACCTAGCAATTTGTCGCTCCGAACAACTAAGCGGGAGATCCAGCAGCGGGATGAAGAGATTGTCTGCCTCAGGTCAACAATTAAAGCCATGAGGGAAACGATTGCCAGACGAGATGGACGAGTACTTGACAGATCCCTAAATCGGCTGCAAAGAAGGAGGACGAATTCAAAAAACATGAACCCTTCAACCGCATGCGTAACAGGGAGCTACACTGCCTGTACAGGGCACTACATGGACCGATAGAAATATCAACAGCCTCGAAGGAATCAGACACTAGCAAGAGACCCGGCAAGGGTCGAGCCAGAGCAGTAGGATTAGGACAAGTGGTTGAACGACAGGCTAGACAACTAGGATAAGCACCATAAGGGGCGGACAACCCCGGATATAGCCAAAAGAGCCCTGGACCAGATATCTTCCACCCCTTTCATAGAAGAGATTGAGACTTGCCGACCTCCCAGGAAATTCGCCCTACCAAAGTTTACTCCTTATCATGGAAAATCGGATCTCATTACCCATGTTCGGCATTACTAACAAATGATAGCACTATGGAGCTATGATAATTCACTTATATGCTGAGTTTTCCCTTCAAGCCTGGGAGAGGTGGCCCTACGATGATTGGACAAGTTACAATCCAGATCAGTATCAAGCTGGAGACAACTTGTCAAGCTATTTACTAACCGATTCATAGCAAACAACAATCAGCACAAGGAGGTGGATTACTTGCTGACTTTATAGAAGAAAGATGACAAGGGGTTATGGGCATATGTAAGGAGATACTAGAAGACTTACAATGAAATAGAGGACTACAACAAGCAGCTGGCTATTGCACAGTTCAAAATCGACCTTCCTAGAGAACACAGATTAAGGCAATCCCTTATGAAGAAACTAGTCACCCGGATACAAGACCCGATGCTAAGAATTAAATAATATGCATGGGTGAAAGAAGATATAGCGCAGCTGACACAAGAGAAGATCAACGAGAAAACTAAGAAGAAAGATGAGCAAAAAAGAAAGAAGCCCAGACGTGAGGAAAACAACAACAATCGGGGCAAGAAGCCGATATAAGAGGTCAACACAGTCTTTAAGGACCCAATTTACAAGATTTTGTCCCAAATACAAGAAAAGTCTTTCTTCAAATGGCCCCCAAAGTTGGAAGAAGACCCTGCCACTCGAGACTAGAGAAAGTTCTATTCTTAACACAGATAAAAGGGCATCAGACGAAGAATTGCCGAAATCTTAAGAACCACTTGGAGGAATTGACAAAGGCAGGACATATTGACCAATATATAGACCGAGAGAAGACGAAGTGGAAGACAGAGCAGACAAAGCAGGAAACTATTTCGCAGAAGGAAGTTAAAGCAAAACTTGCTCGGGTAATCAATTTCCTCTATAGATCGGCAGAATCAACTATAGTAGACCCACACAGATACCGGGTGGAGATCCAAAAAGCAGCACACCTCAAAGAGGTAATGGAGTTGGAAACCCCAAATAAAAAGGCCAAGGTCGGCAACAGTGCTGAGGCCATAACCTTCACCGATTATGACCTGGTAAGGGTGCAACTGCCACACAATGACGCGTTGGTGGTAACACTATGATTAGGGGATTGTGATGTGAAAAGGCTGCTAGTTGATCAAGAAAGCTCCTCTAAAGTCATGTACTATGACCTCTTCAAAAAGCTGGGACTGAAGGATTTCGATCTTTAACCATCTTTGAACCCCCTGATAGGATTCAGCTCGGATCCAGTCTGGCCATTGGGAAAGGTAACTATCCGGGTTACTGCGGGAGAGATCACTATTCAGATAGAGTTCTTGGTGGTTAATGTGCCTTCCCCCTATAAAGCAATCATGGGTTGAACATGGTTGCACTTCATGAAGGCCATACTTTCATCCTATCATCAGCTGATACAGGCAAGGTTTAGATGATGGAACTCCATGAGGACACGCCCACGATTGATGATGTCGGGCTGTTACCAGAAAATAAGACCGTTGAGGACTTGAAGAAGGTTTATATAGATCGGTATGATGAAAAAAACTACTTCGTTCTTGACACCTCACTACCCAAATCTGAGGAAAAATCATTGATTAATCTATGAACAGAGTACATTGAAACATTCACCTGGACACCTTATGACATGCCAAAAATTGACCCAGATATAGCTTGCCACATACTTAGCGTGGACCCGTAGTGCCGACTTGTGGTCCAGAAGGGGAGAAGGGCAGCTACTTAATATGTGGATGCAGTAATCGAAGAAGTTGACAGGCTCCTTAATGCAGGGGCAATAAAGAAAGTCTACTACCCACGCTGGCTCTCTAACACAGTGGTGATAAAGAAGAAGAACGACAAGTGGAGTGTCTGTGTTGACTTCACCGACTTGAATAAAGTATGCCCCAATGACCCTTTTCCCTCTTCCAAAGAACGACTAGCTCGTAGATGTAACAGCTGGATTTAAGATGATAAGTTTCCTAGATGCCTATCATGGGTACCACTAGATCCCGCTCCATAAAGAGGACTAAGAAAAAATTGCCTTCATCACCTCGAGGGGTATTTTTTGTTACAAAGTCATGCCCTTTGGTTTGAAGAACACAAGCGCCACCTATCAAAGATTAGTCACCAAAATATTTAAACAACACATCAACAACACTGTCGAAGTATACATTGATGACATGGTAGTCAAAAGAAAAGTCGGCAAACTACACTTGGGCAATCTAAAGAAATTGTTCAACATCTTCAAAAACTATAAGATAAGGCTGAATGCCTCTAAATGTGTGTTTGGGTAAGCTCTAGGAAATTTCTTGAATTTTTGGTTACACACCAGGGAATTGAAGTAGACCCGCATCAGATAAGCACAATCCAAAATATCCAAGCCCCGAGAAATGTCAAAGAAGTCTAGAGGTTGACTGGAATGGTAGCGACTCTCAACCGGTTCATCAGTTAATCTTTAGATATTTGCAAAAACGAGAGCAGTTTAACTAGAGTTCTGCTTGTGACCAGCCCCCTTGCCGACTTGAAAAAATATCTAGCCCAGCCACCATTACTTTCTACGCCGCTTAAACATGAGGAGCTCTATCTCTATCTAGCAGTATCAGATCACGTAGTAAGCGTCGTCCTACTCTGTCAACAAGACAAGCAATAGAGGCCAGTCTACTATGTTAGCAAAACTTTTTTGGGAGAAAGAGTAGGTATCTGCCACTGGAAAAACTGGCCCTAGCATTTGTAATGGTGTCACGTAAGTTGGTGCACTACTTTAGGGCTTATTAATATCAACGTCCTTACGAACCATCAGTTTAAGCCACTCCTCAAAAGGGCAGATTTCTTAGGAAGACTAACAAAATGAGCGGTGGAGCTGGGAGAGTTCGACATCAAATTTCAACCCAGGTTGGCAGTGAAAGGTTAGGTACTTGCTTTTTTTTGGCTGAATTTTCTATTAAACTGCTCTAGGAAGCCACTCAGACACTTGATGCCGATCAACCAAGTTGCGACCCCCTTGAAATTATGGGAGATTGCTGATCATTAGAAGCTCTTCGTCGACGGAGCGTCCAATGACAGGGGGCAGGATCAGGCATAGTCTTAATCACGCCAGCTAACATGGCACTAGAGTAGGCTATAAATCTGGAGTTTCCTGCTTCAAATAACGAGTCAGAATACGAGGCTGTGCTCGTCAGCCTATGCTAAGCTATAAAGCTAAAGATTGCCAAGATAGTTATCTATACAGATTCCCAATTAGTGGTTAACCAGATCATAGGTGAATGTACAGCAAAAAACGACAGAATAGCACAGTACCTGGCAAAAGTAAGAGAGTTGTTTGGCAAATTCAGTAAATACAAGCTCCATCAGATCAGTTGCGACAGCAACGCTCATGCTAATGCCTTGGCAACACTCGCAGCGATCCTAAAGTCTAGATCAAAAAGAATAATTCATTTGGAGACATTGCCTAGCCCAAGCATATTTCAAGAAGAAGTGCAAGCTCTAACTATCGAGCAATTGGGACCATTCTGGATGGACCCGATCATCTTCTACCTCAATAGGGATGAGTTATCGGAAGATAAGAACAAGGCCAGAAGAATATAGCATAAGTCATTGAAATACTAGCTATCACCCGACAAGGAACTATATAAAAAATCATTCATCGGTCCCTATTTGCATTGTGTCCACCTGGACAAACTGCAGGGCATCTTGTTTAAAATTTATGAAGGTATCTATGGGAGTCACGTCGATAGAAAATCCATGACCCACCGAGCTATTTCACAGGGCTATTAGTGTCCTTATATGTAGAAAGATGCCGCCCAGTATGTTCTGAAATGTGAAAAGTACCAGAAGTTTTCGTCGATAATGCACTAGCCTGTCGAGGACCTCACAACTATTACCAGCCCATGAGCTTTTGCATAATGGGCGTTGGACATAGTCGGACCGCTGCCCCGAGCTCCAACGAATAAGAGATTCCTCATAGTGGCAACTGATTACTTCACTAAGTGGGTGGAAACAAAGCCCTTATCGACCATTAAAGAAGTTGAGGCAAAGAGGTTTGCATAGAGGAGCATCATTATATGATTCGGGATACCTCGTGCACTGATTTCAGACAACGGCATCCAGTTTAACGGCAACATGTTTAGAGAATTCTGTAATGGGCTTGGGATCAAAGTTACTATTCAACGCCAACTTATCCTTAGTGCAACGGGTAAGCCGAGATATCAAACAAAACCATATTGAATGGAATAAAAAAGAGGCTAGAAAAAGCCAAGGGAAGATGGGTAAAAGAGCTGCCTAGTGTCATATAGTCTTACAGAACTACTCCAAGAAGATCTACCGGAGAAACCCTTTTCTAAATGGTATACGAGTTGGAGGCAGTAATACCCTTGGAGGTCGGACTTCCAACCATTAGATCGGCAGTATTTGACACCGGCCTTAACGACCAAACTTTGGGGAAGGACCTCGACCTTATTGAAGAAAAGAGAGATGCTGCCCTACTTAAACTTACTGAATATCATCAGCAGCTTAGGCAAGCTTACAACAAATGAATCTAACCAAGAGCCTTTGCTCCGAGTGACTTACTGCTAAGGAAAGTATTGGGGGCAACTAAGAATCTAACAGAGGGGAAGTTAGGCCCCTACAGAGTTGCGTCCCAAGTCGGGGTGGGGGCATACTGGCTGGAAACTGTTGAAGAAAGACGACAATTACCCCAACCTTGGAATGCTAACAATATCAAAAAATTCTATCAGTAGGCGTGTTTCTCAAATGATGTAATGATCTACGATAATTTATGATAATTTATTATTTTTTTCTCAAAAGTTACAAGTGATTCAACAAATTTATAGACAAGCATAAAAAGGGGATAAATATAAAAAACCAAGTGTAAAAACTTGGTCATGTCCAACTTGTTAGCAGGTCGGCTAATGAGGCCACAAAAAATCAAGTGTAAAAACTTGGTCTTGTCTAAAAAATTGGTAGATCAACTAATAAAAGCCATAAAAAAATTAAGTGTAAAAACTTGGTCATGTCCAACTTGTTGGTAGGTCGGCTAATGAAGGCTATAAAAAATTTAAACATAAAAACTTGGTCCTGCCCAACTAATTGGCAAGTCGGCCAATGAAGGCCATAAAAAATCAAGTGTAAAAACTTGGTCTTATCCAACTTCTTGGCAAGTCGGCCAATGAAGGCCATAAAAAACCAAGTATAGAAACTTGGTCTTGTCCAAAAAATTGGCAAATCGACCAATGAAAGCTATAAAAAAACCAAGTACAAAAACTTGGTCCTATCCAAAAATTGGACAGCTTGGCCAATGAAGGCCTTGGTCAATGAAGGCAAGACAAAACAAAAATCCAAAGTTAAAATTGTGTGGTTTTACTAAGAAACATCAACACAAGAGGCAACTTAAATAGAAAAATCCACATTCATTCAAAACAAAATTTGTTACAGGTCTTTGCAAAAAGACAAAACTATTTCAACAAAAAAACTAAAGAAAAAGCTAAGCCACAACATCTTCAATAGGTTTCACAATAGGATTAGCTTAGTAAAAAATAACAGGTTCACCCTCAACTGTCTTTGAAATATCAGCCTCAGCCGTCTTCAACACATCTGCCTTAGCCGTCTTGGGGATATTAACTTCAGCCGTCTCGGATACACTTAAAGCAGGAACCACTGGAGTGTCTGTAGTCTCAGTCATCTTGGAGGTATACTCAGTGCTGCCCCCCCAGAGTAGTCTCAAAGTAGTTTGAAATATTCCTCCCGAGGCTGGAAGAGCTCTTGACTTTCATTTCTTTCAGAGCCCCGGGCTAGCCTTCAATGAATATCAATTGCGAAAGATCAACCATCTGAAGGGCAAAATCATCAGCAGTTGCTGTCACGCCTTGTTTATACATCTCTTCAAACTCGGCCTTTTCCTTTGTAAGGTCGGCTTTGAGTCCCTCGACTTCGGCCTTCGACTTAAACAAGTCCACCGAGAATATGGCCTTGTCGGCCTCCAACTTTGAGACCTCACCATCCATTTTAATCAGATCGACTGTAACTTGGTCCAGGGCAATCTTCACCTTTTCAGCTTCCTTTGCGGCGGTCAGTTAGGCTTTTTTTGCCTTAATCCACTCCCTCTTCAGTTTAGCATGCTCTTCAACGAGTTTATTGTGCTCTCTGGACAGAACTCAAAAACGTTACATGGCCTCTAAAGAATTGAGAGAGCCCTAGAAGTAAAATAGATTTGACAAGATCAGTACATAACCAACAAAAGTCATTACTAAAAATTCATGAAGGAACTTACCAGCAGGGATTCGTGGAAGGCTCCTACAAAGATCGATAGGTTATCGTTACTCTCCAATAAGGCAACATCAACCTGCTAAATGTTACTTTCAACTACTCCCATAGCAACTTCAGCCGACCTAATCAAGGATTCGTTCGGCCATATACGACAGCCACTAACAACAGGTCTAACAACCACGAAGTTGGCATCATCAAATGCGGCACTGCTATTTGGATGGGGATTTGTCGACACAACTTTGGCTTTCTTTGGTGCAAGCTTAACCAGTGTGTCCCCCACTGTTGGCTTTTTCTTCGACGCCCTAGTTTCCCTCCTTTGTTTTTCAGGTTCAGAGAAGCTGACCTCTACAACAAGGGCAGGGGGAACGGGCTTCGCTATTTCAGCCTTTGGCTTCCCCGACTTCTTCAGCTTTTTTGTCGCCTTTTGCAGCACCATCTCCCTTAGGTTCATCATGTTAGGAGTATAAGAATCTGAGGACGAAGGGTACACTAGCTTCCACTTCTGGCCAATATTGGCTGTAGCTCGGCAGTCGGGCACTGTGAATGGAGTAGAAGTTGACATTGATTCAGATGAACTAGACTGATCAGAGGATATATCTTGGATTGGATAATCTGCAGGATTGGCTGCTGCGTCAATAATGGTTGGGGGCAACTCAAATGACGCTCAACTTAGGAAGCCAACTCCTGAGGTCACTGGGATGGTGTCTTCAATAACTCGAGTCCTCGAACTCCCCACTGGTGGTAGCACGTCAGAAGGTAGGTCGGCAATAGTCACCGGTTGTCGAGGAGTATGCGTTTAATTGTAATCCTTACTGGAATTTTGACGAACTCACCAGCTGCACCCTCCTTCGATAGCTTGGCAATCATGCCTGCTAGAATCCTAGACGAGGCGATGAAGGTGGAAACCCAAAGTGGATAATTCAGCAAGATGTGAAGGGTCCTAGCAATGTCACGAAGTCGACCATAGCCTCTATAATTCAGAACTTTATTTAGATCACTCAAGTTGACACCTCGCGTCTCCCTCCTGTTATTCTTCTTACAAAATGCTGAACAAATCAAAACGAAGCAAGTTAGACATATACAAGTCAATCCAAATGAAATGTAAGGGGTTAGCACCAACCTAACTCTCTGGGAGTTCTACGGCATCGACTCAATGGCATTTGGTCGGCAGGAAGGTTGCCAAATTTCCAAGGGCCAAAAATCTAGATTCTGACATCATCTACTCCCTTACCTGAAGATGGGAGACGCTTTACTATCTCTCTACTCTTGTCAGTCGCCCTAAGGTAAACTTTTCAGCTATAACGCTCAACTTTGCACAAAGTATAGCGGAAGTCAAGCTCTACAAGCCCTAGGTTAATGCCTAGGATTTAGTCCAGTTCAAGCATCTGACTCAGCCTCCGAATGTATGCTCGAAATATCCCAAGTATAGGATGGCAGAGTAGTATAACTCGTAAGAACGAGGTCGATCCACAGGAAGCAAATTACACAGAACCACAAGCAATAAAAACACTTCCCTCAGGTGCTCACAAAAACCTTACGCCTTGCTTCAAAAAGGGAAACAAAAAGAAATCTAATTGTTTTGAGATGGTATATTTGTCTAAGCTAATTCAAATTCAAGAGTAATTAACAGAAAACAATATAGAATTTAACTATTGATAAAAAAAGGTCGCAGGATCAATCACTCAGATCAATTGCATCTTTTGAAATCCCGAAAAAGATATTCTGATAACTTAAACCCTTCGACTACGTCGCGAGTCTCGGGTTCGGAATATTTAACGATAAAACCAATATCCTTCAAAACTCCAACTCCTAGAATAATTCAGGTTGTTTTAATCAAGAACATGCATCATCGATCTATGCAGCGCATATACTGAACCCAACTCACGCATAAACGTTACAAGGCAGCGTATATACTGAGTGTGGTATTCACGCATAAGCGTTACCGAACATAATAGGATATCCAGGTTTTCAAAAGTTCTAGAATGAGGAAGATGAAGAGAGAATAACTAGAGGATTTAACTTTAAAACCAAAACATACCTCCTTCGTTCATCCAAAACATTCAATTAATCTTCGTTTTTGATCCCGAGATTAAAAAGTTTAACTACTCATATTCATAATGTAAGAACAAGTTGTATAAATATAAATTGAGAACATTGATTTCAAACCTGAGAATCTGATTACAACAATTGTGAATACTATGAAAAACCTTGAAAAGAAACTAGAGAAATCCTGTATCTACAGTTACTGCTACTCCCTAAAACTGTAAAAGAATCGCCAACCCTAATATAACCCACAATCCTAACTTATGTAGGCTTCCAAGTCTGTGTAGGATCGGCCAACCGTTCGAATGCCTCGGGGACCATTTGAACGGTATGTCGAACGCACTTCAAACGCGAAAACCTGCTCTCTGAATCTATCGAATGCACTTCGAACCTGGTCTTAACGTAATACTGTCCGACGTAGCGTTCGAATGCTATTGTGCACCGTTCGAACGCCCTGAAGACCGTTCAAACGCCCTTCAAACGCTATCTCTATTTCAGCGCGTATTTACTCCTTTTTAACTAGGATTCCTGAAAATTAACATAAAATTGAGTTAGTGACGGATTAGGTCTAAAATAACACAATTAAACATAACAGAATACTAACAAGTAGCTAATTAGGACATGCAGATTGCACTTTTAGAGTTCAATCACACCCCCCCAACTAAGCTTTTGCTAGTCCCTAGCAAAATACTAACACTAAGAACCTATCTCCACTTTCGTGGGAGTCACGACTGCATTTAGCATATGCACCAAGCCTTTAAACCCCTAGGTTACCCCTAGTGGATGAGTGGTATCTCGTGAGGGCTTACAGTGATGAATACTCACAAACATCTATCCATGTAATATCAATATGATATCAAAGAACATGAAACATGTATTAACCTCATTCAAGTCAAGTCTCAATCCTCCTAGATCATGAATCATTGTAAGGTAAAGGCATAAAGTATTGAAGAAATAGAATACATTGAAGTGTACTACCAATGGCATATGACTCTAATATCTCATAACTCATATAATTATTTCCTTTATGCTTCGACCCAAGTCTCACAAGGCATACACTCAAATTTAAATATGAACACACAGGGTCTCTCAATGGAAAGCTCATTTTAAGAGTAAATATACAAAACATGCAAATAGAGCAATTCCGAATCAAACACCGATAAGTTATAGGTGTATCGACTTGGCATAGCTTCATGAAAGAATATTTACTGTTTAAGCACACTTAGAGAATTGACATTGATGACTTATACACGATTGAATTAAAGATTCATGTAACTTCGGATATTGCGACCATATGGATAATGAATGAAAGTAAGAGGAAAGAAAGCGGTAATAGATTTCAACATAGGCATGCGCATTACATATGATGATCATTAAACATTTACTTGCAAACTTCCAACCTCTGAATAACTTCCGAACTTTTTCCATCTTCCTTTACTTCTTTTCTCATTTGAAATTTTTTTTTCTTTTTCTTTTTAACTCCGTTTCATCTTTTCTTTTCTCTTTTATTTTTATTTTTTATTTTTTTATCCCTTTCTTTTCTTTTCTTTTCAACTCCATACACTTTTAACTTCACCAATACATAAGCAATGCACTAACTCCAGAATTTAGCATTAACAAACTTTTAAGCTCATGTGTATACGAATATCGAGAAAGAACTATAAACATGAGTACCTCAATGGAATGAATTGACCTATACTTTTATAATCTGAAAATCACATCAAATCAAAACTTCAAGAGTGTATAAGATGTCAATAACTCCAACTAATACTCAACATGTAAACCAAAAATCAAGTATAATGAAGTTATTCAATGAATGAAGATTAATAAAATAACCTCAAATAAATGTAAATCACTCTCAAAAGGCGATAAATTGGCTATAAAGCTCACAAGGTATAAAATCTCCACCTTATAAAGACATGTATGCATAAGAGAGAAACATAGAAAAGTCATATAACATACTAGTGCACAACAATGTAAACTTTCTCTTATAATGGTTTTATGACAAAAACTTGCAATGTATCACAACATAAAGGTGAATCAATCATCAACTCAAACTTAGTCAAATGCACGACTCAAAGTATCCTCGACATCATAAGTAAATTAACATGAATATAGATATGGTTCCTTAATATAATCCCCAACACTTCCAATCGTAACAATAAACATAAAGAGTATATGGAAAAGTGTGAAAAATACAAACCAAAGTACCGAACCATATGATATATCAAACCTTTCTCGAAGAACTCAAATGTCTGAAGAGTAATCAACATCTTGTCACACCTAAGACCAATCCATAAAACATGACAAGGTTCGAAGCATAATAACCAAGCATAACAATATATCGACACATGAACAAAATAACACAAAACATGTATCCACTAATATGCACAAACTGAGTTTTAAATACACAAGATGATAAAAACATGAACAATCATAGTATCTAAACACTACCCCTCATCGTCCTCATCATCCCCAGCTGGTGGTGGATGCATCCGATGATCCAACCGCCGAACTAACACCATCATCTGATCAAGGGTGGTCTGCTGGGCGTGGATCCGTCCCTCTAACATCGTCACATGATCCTTATGCTGCTCTTGCACAACTACTCTCTCGACCAAAGCAGCCTCAATTCACTCAAGCACAAGTCCCTGCTGTATAAGGGCCTAGCTTTGCTGCTCTAAAATAACTCCCTGAGTTGTCAAAGTCTGAGATTGCTGCTCAAGTCTCTCCAACAGAAGCTGCATGCTCGGAACTTGACCCTGCTGACCCCCTGGCTGCTCTGCAGGCTGAGCTCCCTCTGGTGGCTCTGGTGGGGGAGGTAAATGTCCCTCTAAACGTCTCACACTAGATGTGTCAATAGCAGACACCTGCTGCACCCGGAGTAATCCTAGGATAATACCGACCCCAACCTCCTCTATCACAAACGAGAGCAGACAACCAAAAAGAATGGCCTCCTGTGCTCTAGGAAATGCATACTCGATATATAGTGCCATAAACATGAATCTCGGCAATTTGATCGATCTCTAAGTACCTATAGCCCACAGAAGAGCTGCTCTCACTCGACTCACGTCAGTGTGATGTGTAATCGGCAGAAGTGAATGAAAGGAAAATAAGAACAATGGCCGGTAACGTGGTGCAAGTACTCTCACGGGCAACTGACGTCTACCTACCCAATGCGTCCCCTGAACGCATACCTCATTGAATATAACATCAAAATTCAGCACCCCCTTAACTAGGTAACTAAACTGCACCTCAACAACTCTGGGTAGCTTGTATACCTGGGCAAACGTGCTTAGAGTAATCCTAACCACATGCCCCCTGACCCACGACTCAAACATCTCATGCCCCGGAGTAGTACTAGCTCTATGGATGTTTGCCATGAACTCAGCGATCAACATGAATACACAAGATCCCTGGAAGCGAGTCAATGGAGTCCACTATCTCCTAACAAACTCCTCCTCCTAGCGGTAAATACCACCCTTAAAAGCATAGAGAGTGAACTCCCTCTCTCTAGGGAACCCTCTCACACTCCAAGTCTCAATAAATCCTCTGAGGCGGCCTCACTAACAAATCTCTCAACATCATATGCTGGGGGCGGCGGTAATGCCGCTCCCCGACCTCTACCTCTACCTGCCCTATCGCTCTGACCGGCTCGACCAGCCATGACTAACCAGGTAGCTACACGGAAGACTACTCTGATAATATAAAACAGAGAGGCGCAAGAGGAGTACCTAAAACACAAATAGATGATAGCGTGCGAATGCAGACTCATGCTCGAACTCCGGCAGGGCCCTGCTACTCAGAAACTCCGAAAACACTCAATTTCTCACTAGTTTTACGTTTGAATTGAGTTTAAACTCAACTTCGGACGCCTCTTTATATAGAAGGTGGAACCGTTAGACGCCCGTTCGAACGCAACTTAAGACGCTACCGTTCGAACGACCGTCTAATGGTCTTCAAACGGCTCGTTCGAACGCAATGAAACCGTTCGAATGGTCAACCTGGAATTCGACTCAACATAACACAAAACTGAAAAAAATTCACAAAAATCTCAAAAAAATTACCGAGAAAAACTACCAAAACGACAATATCCTAACAGTAGCATTAAACACAAAACGAAAACACGACGCTTCTCCCCCCCACACTAAAGATCGGCCATGTCCTCGAGGCCTTAAAACATGTATAAACAAAGGGAAAAACAACCCAACCATCCATAATAGAAATATCCATGTAAAGTATGTAGATCAAAGGTGATTCACATCCATAATACGACAGAAAAGAAAATAGATAAAAGCAACTACGGCATGAAACTAAACCAGTTTCGGACACCCTAGCGAACTCAAGAAAACTATAGAATCAAAACTAAATAGTATCACGAGACTTAAGCATCTTAATCTCCGCCTGTAACTCCCGAATCTGAGCCCGCAACTCCTCAAGAGAATGGGCTGATTTGTCAGGCTTGGGTGGTCGCTCAAAAGAGATATCTACCCCGCAAATCGAATAGCTAGAATACTCAATAGTATAGGCGGACAAAGTAGGAACTCGGGCAGCTTTCAAAGACTCATGGATCAAAAGACCAAAGGGCATAAGATCATAAGATAACCGAGATTCCATAATGGCTTTCAAGATGAGATGCGAAAGGTCTACATTGTACCCTTTACCAATAATGTACAGCCACAAACAGCGGGAGCGATGGACAATCGTGACAGAGCACGTTTCAGGAATAATGGTGGTGGCCACAATTAAGTTGAGCATTTGGTACTTACATTTCAAAGACGTCACAAGAATAGTAGACTGTTGCCACGGAACAGAGGTAAATTGGAGTTTGCAAAGAAGTTCCTCATTACTAGGTAAAGAGCAAGGGAATGGTAGATAATCAGGATGACAAATGGATAGTATACGTAGAAGACGAGAAACGTCCTCTTTGCCGATGGTAATGGTCCGGCCCTTCACCATGGAGGTCAAGATAAACTCAGGCTGTGAAGTATGAGTCAAATAAGCATAAAATTCCCGAACCATGTCAACATTAACAGCCCCTTCTCTGCCCAGCATATGAACCCAGCCCCTATGAAGGAAATCAGCTCGCAAATTATCATCCGCAAATTCCGACAAGTGAATACAATGCTCGATAAGGACCTCACGACCATGGAAATTATTCATGAACATGTTGTGCTCTCGTGAATTAGCAAATCGTACAACTTCTGTTCGACTCCGTAATGACCTCTTTTGGAGAACTTGGTTCCAAGAGATGCCATTATACGTGCACAAGGAATGAGGTGGAAGCTGGTGAAGAAAAACCTAAAACAAAACAAAACAACCTAAAATAGCAAAAAACAAGACTCAATAAAAGAAAAGAGAATTAAAATAAAATATAAGAAAGGGAAAATAACACAAACAAAATAACTCTACAAAGATGAAAACAAAATAGTAGAAATAGTGATAATAATCTACAAAAAATACAAAGTTTACAAGTTGTGGTCTGGAGGGTGACTAAAGATCAAGAGGTGGTGGATCTTCAAGATCCACACATTCGACCTAACCCACAAAATTATCCAAGTAAGGCTTCAACCGATGCCCATTAACTTTAAACACATTTCCATTTTTAGGGTTCTCAGTTTTAATTGCACCATAGGGTGTGACACTGTGCACCATAAAAGGTCCGAACCAACGACTTTGCAGCTTGCCCGGAAACAAATGTAATCGAGAGTTATATAGCAGAACTCTTTGACCTACTTCAAAAGATTTTCGCAAAATGTGTTGGTCATGTACCGATTTCATTTTCGCCTTAGAGATTTTTGAGTTCTCATAAGCATTATTTCTGATCTCCTCTAGTTCATTGAGTTGCAATTGTTGTAGGGGACCTGCCTGATCTAGATTCATATTAAATTGACGGATCGCCCGGTACGCCTTGTGCTCTATTTTAACCGGAAGGTGGCACGCCTTCCCATACACAAGTCGATACGAGGATGAACCTAGAATGGTCTTATATGCAGTCCTATATACCCGTAATGCATCTTCTAATCTCAGGGACCAATCCTTTCGAATAGAATTGATAGTTTTCTCCAGAACTTATTTGATCTCCCTATTTGCTAACTCCACTTGGCCTTGTGTTTGGGGGTGGTAAGGTGTACCAACCTTATGGATCACCCTATATTTTCTCATTAAAAGACCTACGGGCCAGTTACAGAAATGAGAGCCACCATCACTAATGATAACTCGAGGCATACCAAATCTAGAGAAAATATACTCTTTTAAGAACTTGATCGCCACAACATGGTCATTGGTACGCGACGGGATGGCTTCCACTCATTTTAATATGTAATCTGTAGCCACTAGAATATAGAGATAACCACACGAGTTCAGAAATGGTCCCATAAAATCAATACCCCAGCAATCAAAGACCGCTAGAATAATGATCGGAGTTAGAGGCATCATGTGCCTCCGAGATAAACTTCCTAACCGTAGGCATCGATCGCAAGACGTGCAAAAGGCATGGACATCATGGAATAAGGTGGGCCTATAGAAACCGCTTTGCAAAATCTTTGCAGCAGTTTTGCGTGATGAAAAGTTCCCACCACATGCCTATGAATGACGGAACTTGATTATGCTCCTCACTTCATTGTCGGGAATACACCGACGGATAATTTGATTGGGACAATATTTGAACAAGTAAGGATCTTCCCAAGAGAAATACCTCACATTCCTAAAGAACTTCTTCTTACCGATGCTAGACCAATGTGATGGTATCCTACCCGTTGCTAGGTAATTTGCAATGTCAGCATACCACGGGGTCATTGTGCTTGTATGTGCAGTGATTTGGAAGAGGTGTTCATCTAGAAAGTGTTCGTTGATTGGAAGGGGGTCTTGGGCTTCCCCATCAGTAGGGAGCCGTGACAAGTGATCAGCTACTACATTTTTGACCCCTTTCTTGTCTTGAATTTTAACATGGAACTCTTGTAGCAAGAGGATCCATCGCATGAGTCGGGGTTTAGCATCGGGTTTACTCAAGAGGTACTTAAGCGCGGAGTGATCGGTGTATATAATAACAAGTGATCCGATTAAGTACGACCTAAATTTGTCAAGTGCGAAAACTACAGCTAAGAGTTCTTTTTCTGTGGTGGTATAGTTCAATTGAGCCTCGTTAAGGATTTTGCTCGCATAATAGATCACATATGGTTTGTTATCTACCCTTTGCCCCAGCACAGCCGCCACTATATGGTCACTCGCGTCACACATCAATTCAAACGGATGAGACCAATCAGGTGATCGAATAATAGGTGCGGTGGTGAGAAGTCCTTTGAGTTTATCGAAGGCATCTTGGCATTGTGGTGTCCACTCGAAAGGTACATCTAATGAAAGCAAGTAGCATAAAGGTCTCGATATGGCATTAAACCCCTGAATGAAACGCCGGTAAAACCTAGCATGCCCTAGGAATGACCTCACATCTTTTACACTTTTAGGGGGAGGAAGACGTTGAATCAGTTCGATTTTGGCTCTATCTACCTCGATCCCCTTGTCAGACACTATATGTCCCAAGACTATACCTTGTGTCACCATAAAGTGACATTTCTCTCAGTTAAGCACTAGATAGCTTTCCTCACATTTTTCCAAAACTCGCTCTAAGTGTTCAAGACACAATTCATAGCTATCCCCATAAACCGAGAAGTCGTCCATGAAAACTTCAAGAATTTGCTCAACCATGTCATTGAAAATAGACATCATGCACCTTTAGAAAGTGGTCGGTGCATCGCAAAGGCCAAAGGGCATTCTCCTATATGCATAGGTGCCTAAAGGGCACGTGAATGTAGTTTTGTCCTGATCTTCTAGTGCGACCTTTATTTGGTTATAGCCAGAATAACCATCTAGAAAGCAATAAAAAGCTAGGCCTGTAACTCATTCTAAGACTTGATCCAAGAATGGAAGTGGGAAGTGATCTTTCCTAGTTGCGGTATTGAGCTTCCGGTAGTCAATACACATTCTCCAACCTGTTTGGATTCTAGTTGGTACTAGTTCATTATACTCATTTCGTGTTACCGTAACTCTCAACTTTTTAGGGACAACCTGGGTTGGACTAACCCATTTAGAATCAGGGATGGGATATATAATACACGCGTCAAGAAGCTTCAACACTTCCCCTCTAACCATCTCCTTCATGTTGGGGTTTAAGCGTCTCTGCATTTGACGCACAGGCTTAGACTCCTCGTCGAGATATATGCGATGTGTGCACATGAGAGGGCTAATGTTGTGAAGGTCCGCTATGGTCCAACCTAAGACTTTCTTATGTTTCACGAGCACCTGTAATAAAGATGCCTCTTGGCCTTCAGACAGGCTAGAGGATATGACCACGGGATACGATTCACCCTCCCTAAGAAAAGCATACTTAAAGGTAGAAGGTAAAAGCTTTCTATCAGGAATTGGTGGTTGTTCTTCGGAACAGACTGGCTTGATAACACTAGGGTTAAGGGGTTCAAAAACAGGGGTTCAATGACCCACTTGCATGACCATATCTCTCCCTCCCCTTGTAATTAATGGGTCTCTAAAACCTACACACTCAAACTCCAATTAACCATCAGGCTCACTCCAAACTAGAGCTCTTTCAATTGGGTCCTCCATAAATTTCTAATCTGCATGCTCTTAGATGATAGACTCGATGAAGTCTACCTCCTCAATTTGGTCTATTTCCTGCAATTGCTTACCCACTGTGAAGATGTTGGTCTCTAAGGTTATATTCTCGAATGAAAGATTAAGCAACCCATTCCTATAGTGAATAATGGCATTCGCGATTGCTAGGAAGGGTCGTCCTAAAATAACTAGGATATGACGCTTAGACAACTCAGCCTCTACAGGTTGGGTGTCTAAAACAATAAAATTCACTGGATAGTAGACTGTGTCAACCTGTATGAGCACATCTTCAACAATACCTCTAGGGACTTTCACAGACCAATCCGCTAACTCTAATGTCACTCGTGTCGGTTTGAGCTCTCCTAGACCTAGTTTTTTATATACAGAATATGGAAGAAGGTTTACACTCAAACCTAGGTCAAGAAGTGCGTGATCAATCCTAGACCCCCCTATTGTGCACAAAATCGTAGGACAACTGGGGTCCTTATATTTCGGCACCGACTTACATTGGAGAATTGTGCTCTGACTTTCATTCATCATTGTCATTTCTTTAACATGCAGTTTTCTTTGTACAGTGCACAAGTCCTTCAAGAACTTGGTATAAGACGGTATTTGTTTAATTGCATCTAACATAAGGATATTAATTCGAACTTATTTAAAGACATCAAAAATCTCAACATTCAAGTTCGCTTTACTTGCTTTGGTCAACCTATGTGGGAATGGTGCATGCTTTAAATCTTCCAAGCTCACGTCCATTGATGTTTGGGGAGATGACTCAGAATGACTCCTATTCTCTTTCAGCTCGCTCATGTTCTTTTCATTCTCGCTCTCCTCTCTCTTTTCCTCATGCTCTACCCCAACAGATGCATCCTTTTTCCCTTGATCATTGTTACTAAGAGGGTTGGTTTGTTCTAGTTGTTTTCCACTCCTAAGGGTGATGGCCTGAACCTGCTCATGCGTTGTGTCAACGTAGTTTGCAGGTTTCGGGTTTGGTTGAGGTTGGGCTGGAAATCGTCCTTGCGTTTATTGAGTCATCAACATCTTGTGGATGTCTTTGACTATCGTATTTGTCTCCCCTTGTGATTGTTCCAGACTCGTAACTCTGTTTGTAAGTGATCGAAGATCATTGGTCACGTGATTATCTTCATTAGTCCTCCTATGGGGTGGGTGGTATTGTGCCGATTGATTTGTATATGTTTGTGGTATCGTCTGTGTGGGATACGTGACTGTTTGTCCTTGAAACGATTGTGGTTATGTTTGGAATGGTGGTGGAGGTTGTTGGAAGGGTTAAGGATTTTAAGGACCCTCTTGCTTCCACCCAAAGTTAGGGTGATTCCTCCACCCGGGGTTATATGTGTTGGAGTAAGGATTGTTCCCACCCCTTTGATTTTGATATCCCCTTGGAATTGGCCAATCGCATTTACTTGGCCATGTAGTGCCTCCCGTACCCCCGATATTATAGGACATGATGTAGTATCATGGTCCTGTGTGTCACAAACTAAACATGATGAAGATGTTTCAACCGATACTATCGTGGTGGCCTTAGAGGTTTCCAAAGCCTCCAATTTATGAGTGAGTGTTGTGACCCTAGCTTGTAAATCTTCTACCTCCCCCAATTGGTGTTTTACTCCGACATGTGATGTGTTGGTGGGCTTATGTGTGAGATTTTGTGTTCCAGTGCTGGACCCATCTTTTGTCATGTTAGCATTAGCCCAATCCCTTGTCAAATTGGCCAAATAATTGAAGTAATTATATGCCTCTACGGGGTTTTTGTCTGGATAGGTTCCTGCACACACTGATTCGACGAACTTCTTCAATTGAGGAGTCAATGAAGAGTAAAATGTATTTATGATGTGCCATTCAAGGAACCCATGATGTGGACATGCAAAAAGTAGGTCTTTAAACCTCTCCCAACATTGGAAGAAGTTCTAACCACTATTTGGTGCAAATTGGGAGATGGCACGACGGAGTGCCTTGTGTGATTTTCAGGGAAATTTTTTTTTAAAAACTCCCCTTGTAGTGTATGCCACATATGTATGGACATAGGCCTCAATGAATTAAACCACATCTAGGCTTTATCCTTTAGAGTGAACGGGAAAAGTTTCAACAGTAAAATCTCCCTAGGACAGGATTTATCTTGGAAAAGTGAGCATGCATCTTCGAAATCTTTAATGTGTGTATACGGTTGTTCCGAATCATAACCATGAAATTGAGGTAAGGTAGGTAGCATTCTTGGTTTAATATTCAGCGTGGCCTGGTGTGCAGGAAGTACTATGGCGAAGGTGGGGCTTTGCCTTTGGGGATTCATGTAATCCCTCATGGTACGGTTCTGGACAAGATCGTCTCCTTGGTTACTTCCTCTTTCGAGGTTGTCATTTTTGCCATCATTGAGGTTTGCCATTGGAATGGGTCCTAAGTCAACAACCAAGGGAAAACTAGGTAAGTCTATTGACTACGGCGAGTGGGTGATGGAGTCAAGTAACCTGGTGAAAGATTATGCAATAGGTCGACCCGAGCTAGACGGCGTGTGTGACCTCTAAAATATGAGGACATACATATGCAATGCACACAAAAAGGACGTACAGTCCAACCGAACCTCCAATCTCCTCAGAAATATCAACTCCATTGCCCACAAAACAAGTAATTTACCCCAGCTAAACCTCCAATTTTCGCATGCAAAGCAATACTACCAATAAGCAATTAGCACAGAACCTAACCGCCTCTAAATTCGTCTCCTCTCTAAATGAATACCTAGACCCCTAAAAGAAAAGGAAAAATAAATAAATCCTAAAACTAACACGAAAAGGTGGAACGAGGTTACCGATATGGCCTTAGCCGTTGCTTTTCTTGTTGTGATAGATGGATGGCGAAGCAGTCCGTTGGATTTTCGCGTGGACTGAGGTTTGTGTTCTAGCACGCCTCTTACGATCCTTTATGCAAAAATGTACTCCCCGGCAACGACGCCAAAAACTTGACTCAACCTCCGAATGCATGCTCGAAATATCCCAAGTGTAAGACGGCAGAGTAGTATAACTCATAAGAACGAGGTCGATCTACAGAAAGCAAATTACACAGAACCACAAGCACTAAAAACACTTTCCTCAAGTGTTCACAAAAACCTTACGAATTGCTTCAAAAAGGGAAACGAAAAGAAATCTGATTGTTTTGAGATGGTATATTTGTCTAAGCTAATTCAAATTCAAGAGTAATTAACAGAAAACAATGTAGAATTTAACTATTGATAAAAAAGGTCCCAAGATCAGTAGTTCAGATCAATTGCATCTTTTGAAATCCCGAAAGAGATATTCTAATAACTCAAACCCTTCGACTACGTCGCGAGTCTCGAGTTCGGAATATTTAACGATAAAAACCAATATCCTTCAAAACTCCAACTCCTAGAATAATTCAAGTTGTTTTAATCAAGGACATGCATCATCGATCCATGCAGTGTATATGCTGAACCCAACTCACGCATAAACGTTACAAGGCAGCGTATATACTGAGTGTGGTATTCACGCATAAGCGTTACCGAACATAATAGGACATCCAGGTTTTTGAAAGTTCTAGAATGAGAAAGATGAAGAGAGAATAACTAGAGGATTAAACTTTAAAACCAAAACATACCTCCTTCGTTCATCCAAAACATTCAATTAATCTTCGCTTTTGATCTCGAGATTAAAAAGTTTAGCTACTCATATTCGTAATGTAAGAACAAGTTGTATAAATATAAACTGAAAATATTGATTTCAAACCTAAGAATCTGATTACAGCAATTGTGAATACTATGAAAAATCTTGAAAAGAAACTAGAGAAATCTTGTATCTACAGCTACTGTTACTCCCTAAAACTATAAAAGAATCGCCAACCCTAATATAACCCACAATCCTAACTTATATAGGCTTCTAAGTCTGTGCAGGATCGGCCAACCTTTCGAACGCCTCGGGAACTGTTCGAACGGTATGTAGAACGCACTTCGAATGAGAAAACCTCATCTCTGAATCTATCGAACACACTTTGAACCTGGTCTTAACGTGATACTGTCCGATATCGCGTTCGAACACTACTGTGCACTGTTCGAACGCCTTGAAGACCGTTCAAATGCCCTTGAAATGCTATATCTATTTCAGAGCGTATTTACTCCTTTTTAGCTAGGATTCCTGAAAATTAACATAAAACTGAGCTTGTGACGGATTAGGTCTAAAATAACACAATTAAACATAATAGAATACTAACAAGTAGCTAATTAGGACATGCAGATTGCACTTTTAGAGTTCAATCAGCATCCCCATGACAATCTGATAAGTATTCGGGCTTAATTGGGTAGGACATACATCGTTATGTTGAAGCAATTTTATAAGAAAATGGTGTAAGGGAAATCTAACGCCACCCTCTACGATGGCAATCACGGGGAATGACACTATCCTTTTGGTTTCTTCCATCCTATAGTCATCAGGGTCAACCAACTCAATGCCGTCTAGGTCAGTAATGTTGTATCTAGACTTAAAAGTAGCAGCAGCCGCTGGGTTGTCCACAAGTTTCCTAAGGCGAGCCGCCATCAGGGAACTTCCACAAAAGAGTAGAGCAGAAAAAGAAGAAAGCAAAGGTTTAAAGAACTTACAGAATTATGGCAGAATCCGTTCTCTCTCTCTCTCACCAGGAGTCTCAAGCCAAGTTCGAATGTAGAGGATGGATAAAGATACGCCCAATTTATAATGAACCATGTCGTCGATTCAGTTACAGTAATCATGACGCCTAACCTAACCATCACCTCAGAAGCCCATTCGATGCACCCCTTCAATTGCAGGGCTGGTACGGAATATCCACGTGGTGCAAAGTGACGAGAAGGCTAAAGGACAAGCTTTAAATGCAAATCTCAGCCCTTACCCCCTTTGTTAGTCCAAACAGGGCACAAGGGCTGGGAAGCAATTGTGGGCCCAATCAGAACCAAGCTCAAGACCAAAGGAGACTAGCCCAATAAGGTCGGCTCATGGGTGTTGACCTGTCGGACCAAGCCTATGCTGACTAGAGGCAAGAACCTAAAGGGACTGGCCTATAGATCTTAATCCAAAAGGTATTAGGACTAATGAAGCCCATAATACGAATCCTATTCCTAAACAAATTAAGACAAATAAAAGATCAGTCTAATACATTATACTGACTCAATCAATCAATATTCCTAGGAGAAAAATAACTCTAATTTTTAAAGGAAACATGACATTTCAAAACTTATAAATACCCACATGCACTAAAGGTATAAGGTACGTTTACTTGAGTTCTAGCTCTCTATAATTTATTCAATTCGTTGTGGTTAAGCTTGCTAACTTAATCATCGAAGTGCTTTCGGCCCAAAGAGGGTTGAGACATTCTCATCGTCTTCTTCTCTTGCAGATTGTTTGTGCTCGTCGATTCGGTTTGAGAATTTAACCAGACCTTTCTAAAAATTCCACCTACAATGAATAATTGATTTTTTTTTTTTGTTAATGAAATTTTGGTTTTCGTTGTGTTATAATTTTACTACTAATACTCGGCATATTATTACTCTAAATGTTTTGACATTGGACAATACTTGTTATAGATAACCTTATATTACATATATTAAAATCTACATAAATTTAAAAATATGTAATATAATGTTACAAGAAATTTTAAGGACATAATAAACATGCTGATAGGTATTTAGTCATTAGCCACGTATGCCAACTCTTTTGGGTTGGCTTGCGCATTCCCATGCGAATTGGCGTGCCAATTGGCGTAGAATACGTTTGCATGTGCCTCTCCTCCGCTGGCACGGCCCGCCACTTGCAACCATTACATGAGAAATTTTGCAAAGTGTCAGTCATATCACATATATGGTGTGGCAGTTTATTTATTTCATCTTATATATTTTTATTATTTGAGAGATTAAGCCGAGATCACCCGAGCTCCCGACACAAGTTGGGCGGGCCACGCCAAAAATTGTGATGACATGCGCTTATTATTTTAGAAATTGAGCCTACGCGGGGCAGTATAGGCGGGTTTGGGCTCGGGTTTTGAGCTTTTGAACAGGTTTGGAAAATTTTAAATATTTATTTAAACTTTGTACTAAATTTAAAAGATGGTAATTAATTTATAAATTGATTAAAAAATATGTAGATTAAATAATGACTAGATTAAACTTGTAAAACAAATATAAATAAATAATTAAATATATTATCTTTTGACCGGGCTTTGGGCAGGGCTATCAAATGCAGGGCCCAATCTCACCACAGGGAGTCGGTCTAGGTCCGAGCCTAGGCCGCCCGTGGGTTTCAACTCCCTTTGTGTTGATCAATCTCAGGAAATCATCCTTCGCAGCTGGGCAGAAATGAATTGGGAAAAATAATATTCCACCAGAAGATTAAGAAATTTTGTTTTCTTAGTATGTTGGACTAGGCTGGCCCTGTGGACTTGCAGACGTTATTTCCGTTCCCTTTGATCTGTAGTGGTCAAGTTGGGCCTGCAATAGATTCGACTTGGTTTGGGCCAAGTTTCGTTTCACACACGACAGTAATAGTTTCTATATATAATGTCAGGGACCAAAAAAAAAAAAAAGATATTTCTATTTTTTTTTTTTTTATATATGACAGTTACGAGTTTTTAGACCAATTTACTCGCATCTCGATTAATCTCTTTTTATCTAGTCAAAGGCAGATCAGACCAGTCATATCAAGACTAGGGTATTTACATAGAATAAATCTCTCGCGACCTATTCACAAGAGTTGAAAAAACTCGTTTGACCAACTACAACAACTCGGGTTAGATTTCAGATCTTTCATAAGAATTCATCAAAGTCAAGAGATCACTCTAATATTCACTGGGTCTGACTTTCAAACTACATTTGTGAGCCTCCTAATTGTAGATTTTCAAGGGTGCTCGTTTGGGTACAACCTAGAGTTGAAAAATATACCCTGCAACGTTTTTGTATGATTGCCAGTTGGTGGACATGATCAGAAAAGTTACTTGATTATGGCAAATTTATTCAAAATGTTTTTTTTTTTCTCCTTTTTATATCTTAGTCATTGGGTCAAAAAGATTAGGAACTATATATACAGATCACAATACCTTGAGCTTGGCAATAAATAAAATACGCTTAATCATTGCGTTGAAATGAATAACTGGTCTTAATTTAATTAAAAGCAGACCCAATGGTAACTATAACAAGCTTTCCAACTTAAAAAAAACCTCCTATTGTTGAAAAAATATATTAAACATGACCTTATACAGTATTGTTCTTTCTCACATCTTAATTATGCTATTTGCCATATGTAGGACAATAAAAGAAGAAATAAATATTCTCATCCAACGCTTGTAAAAAAAAAAAAAATTCTATCAGAATAATATGATAATAGTATTTTTTTTAATATAACTAAGAACCATCATAATAGTAGGCATAAATTTTCTCATTTAGCCTCATTTAACTATATCATTATGTACAAAATTTTCGTATAAATTTTCTGATCGTACCCTTCTACTAAGATGCATGTCTCAGACAAAAGAATCGAATATTTCTCCCCTCACCTTGAAATTTTATTTTGGACCCCAGACCTTGCACCTGAGTATAATATAATTAAGTCCAAATCAAAATTTGAACTTGCTCAGCCTTTTCTAATGGAAACAACCACAATTTGATTTTGTTGTTAGGAGTCAGGACTATTGGTTCGATTGGATATTTTCTTAGGCTGATTACATTTGCATGAGGTCATTGCTTACCATCTCGGGGCCCAAATGTCATTTAATTTGTTCTATGGAGCTTTGTCCACTACAGTATGACAAGCTGACTACCAGCCTTCTGGAGTAATTGTACCAGCTGCCATTATGTAAGTCCTAAAGTTGGCGTGATTAAGAATTACCATGTAATTTGAATTTCAATTTTCATTAGCTTATTGTCCAAAAAACTACCTTTTTGATTTCCCACGTGAAAGTCAACAGTGTATATGGCATGTGGGGCATCAACCTTTCAAAGACTACCATATTCATTATTTCTCAGACAAGAAAAAGAAATGAACGAGAAAGTAAAAACTAAATTCTAGAACCTTCTATCACCTTTTTATTATTAGCTATAGGTTTGGCAAAAACTTATTCTTTTTACGATTAAATTTGCTCATTTGTCAAAAGTTTGGTTCTAGAAGTCATTATCTAAGAGATCTTCACAACTAGGGTATCGTTAATCATTTGGATCCTAATGAAGGAGAACTTGAATAAACTATCCTTCATTTCTTTGTCATATTTGTCACAAGCAAACATACAAACAAGTTGCACTTTAGTCAAGATTAAAAAAAAATGCTTGCACTTAACCATCCATACAGGCACAACTCCCACCAGCAAGACCCCGCAACCAACAAAGTTGGCATTGTTACCTCCCTGCCGAGAGAGAGAGAGAGAGAGGTTTATTCATTGATGTTTATCTAACGTTTTTATCTGGAGTGAAGGGTTTGCGTTATCTTCAAAAAGATCTTTTTGTGGTGCAAATTGGTCTCAAACATGCCGATAGTGTAATCAACAGATTCTCTCCAAGGGTGAAGACTGAAGAAGATCATTCCTACCAATATTTTTTTCTATTAATTTGTCACTTTTGTTGAAGTGCCCATTTAGTGTTTTATTAGGACTTCAACAAGTAAACTAGACTATCCAAGTAAAGGGGAAAAAAAAAAAGATCATAATCAAACTACTGCCTTACAAACAAATGGAAATAAACTTTTTCTTAGTTTGATGCTTTGAAAAATTAAAAAAAATGGCACCTAATATCATGGTTGACTCACTTGGTTATGACATGCCAACCGTGGTTTGCTTCCTCCCAATTTAGGTGGTGAAATTTTGCAATAGATGGCTTTATGCCACTCCTTAATGCCTTTGGTCAAGTTTCTCATAGTAATAGTAACTACCTCAAATACAATTTTGTCTTCATAAGGGGTTTTTGATTGTTTGGGTAGGGAGATTACTTACAATTGTGCAGTTCCTTACCTTTGGATTGTTTAACAAACAAGGAAACGAAAAAAAAAGTAGAGAAAAAAAAAGAAAAGAAAACTGAAAGGAAGTTCAAGTTTCCATTTTTAAATTGGAATTAAAATTAAAATCTTTTGAAACATCTATCTTGCAAGTGGTTAGGGCGCCATATTGCTTCTTTAAACAAAAAAATAAAAAAAATAGTTTCTTTGCTATATTTTTTTTTAAAGTAAAACATATCCTTTTAAAATTTTGACTTATTTTATGCTAAATATGTACAAAAGTTTCCCTGCATTTGAAGTCTTGTGAAAACAAGAAGTTGGTTTTCAAAGAAGTGCACTGAATACGTTATGTATTTATGCACAATGTTTTCAGCTTGTAATATTTTATCAATGCTCTTTTGCTGCATTTAAAATTTTTTTTTTCTCTCCAATCTACATAAATAATGAAGTAATTATAGAAACTTGACCCTTCATCATCCCCATGAATTTTTCCTTTTCGATTAGGGCCTTCATGAATTTTAGGTTGATTCATCCCGCTTTGTTTTATCCATGTTTACAAAAATTTTAAGTTGATTCATTTAAAAAGTCGAAAATTGAAATAAGCAATATGCTAATTAAGCTCGGAGGGTGCTGATTCAAGTTTGTCTCGTCTCTACTCCAATTCATCTCTCTTACAGATCTTTGTTTTGTTACAATATATTTCTTCAGTTGTAAACTTGTAATATCAGTGACATGTTATTATAAAATATAACCAAGACAGGTCTGTTATATACAATAGGAATATAGGATTAGTTTATTGTTCTCTTGTCGTTGATGAATAAAATTTTACTTGCTTACCAAAAAATAAAAAAAGAAGTGCGGAGGAATCATTTTTTAGGCTGAGTTTTAAAAATGAAGTCACTATGACTTTTCAACCCTTATTGCATAAATTTCATTCTAGTTTGGGGTTTGAATAACTAAAACTTCTAGATCCAAAAAAAAAAAAAAAGAATAAATTCCAGAATAAAAAATTCTCATACACATGCAGTTTTTTTGCAGACTTACTTCCAATTTAACTATTGTTCTTTGTTTTGTAAATAATTTGTAGCAATGAGTTTTAGAATTGCATATCCGTTGGTCGTCTCTAGCAAATGCATTGGGTATGATACCAAGCTTTTTGGTCTAGAGAAAGCTATCTGGAGGCTCTCTTTCTTGCTATAATTTGAAATGTTTGGCTGTTTAGAAATGACATTATCTTCAATGGCAACACATTGGGCTGGCAGGAAACTATCCACTCAATCAAGTTACATCTTACATTTTGGGTGAGAGCAAAAGTTGGCAACTCTGAGTTTAGTGTATTGGATTTCATTCATAATATTATAAGAGTCAGAAGCCTCAGTTATTTTCTCCCTGTTAGAAAGAGCTAGTTGGTTTCTTGCCAACCTTCTTCCTTTCTTCTTTTGTCTTTTGCTTTTTTCCTCTTCTTTTAGGCCTGGTCTGTCTTGGGGCTCCCATTTCAGTGATGCCTTCCCTTGTATCATTTCTCTCCTTAATGAATGCTTTTCCCTTTTGCTGATGAGAAAAAAAAAAGAAATGTTTCCAATAGACAAACCAGTCAAGAAGCATAATACCCACCGTAGTAAAAGAAATATTCATGATAATCAGCCAAAAAAAAAAAAAAAAGATTCGTGATTTTTAAATTTTCAAATTAAACTAGTCATGTGCCATAATTAAAAAAATAATAACAAGAAGTAGTATGTTAAGTTTTCTGATATATAAAAATCTTTCATTAAAAAAGTTAGTTGCTTTCAGTATGAAAACCTACGTGGACACGTATGAGAGAGTTTGGTAATCGGGGGAGGAGTTCAAAAGATAAAAGGATTAGGAACTCCTAATTAGGGAGATCACAATCTCTTGTGGGGACTTTGTTTGGTGCTAATCGTATGGCAAATATATACATTAATATGCTTCTCAATTAAAACAATCATTTTAATCAATAAGTGAAGATCTTCCTAATGTTCTTATAATTTGTTTCATCAATATTCGATACGTTACATTCTAGTCAACGACATAATGAAGTCCAATGTTTCAATAGAGAGTACTGGCGTGAATTGTCATATGGCCATACCAAAAAACAATGTCATATGGAGCTGCCAGAAAAGGGAGAGATACAAACAATTCCATGATTGTCAATAAATTATCCAAAGTAACTGTCACATCATGTTATCATGCTGATGTGGTATAACGATTTGTTCATGTAATGCCATATGTTTTTTTTTTTAAAGAATCATATATTTTTGAGAGATTATAGTTATTATCCTTGCTTATTGGTGACTTTAAATTTAAAATTTTCCCTATGTGCAAGTTTCCATACTTATCATAATATGAATGAAACATCATACCCCGTCAATATAATAACGTGATGTACGTGACAATCATTCTAAATAATTACTTGGTGCTGCTAAAATTTACAACAGATGAAACATTCCACAAGGATCATATTTATTTCACAGCAGAAATCACATATGAAGTTACAAATATAGAAATATTCTCCAAAGTAACAAGACCTACTATTCCCAAACAAAGTGCCATTTTATCTCTCCATTTGGGAATAAAAAGGACCACTTTACATTGTACATGTAATAATACAGAGAGAGAGAGAGAGAGAGGAGAGAGAGAGAGAGAGAGAGAGAGAGAGGTCTCTTTTGAAAATTTCAAACCTCTGAAGAACCCTCCCAAAAAAGGCAGCTGCAGTGGGTTTCCATTTGTAGAACGTGGGTAATTAAACGTGGTCAACCACGAAAAAAACATGATTAAAAAAACCTTCCACAGTAATGGAACCTTCACAGCAAAACAAAGCCAGGACAATGGTAGGTGGCGGTCTAGATGCTGTAGGGTAATTCACAGGCTTTCGTTTCTTCAGAAGGTCTGAAAAACAGGTAGAAACAAAGAGCAGAGCATATGTGTCACGGGCTGGCAGGCCGGGCACCACACGGTGACACTAAATGCGACCCGCCATGATCATACGCAGCGGAATACACCCGTGAGGCGACTATGCTCCAAGCAATAGTCCCGCCAAACTCAAACACCAAGGCATAAGATTATGCGCTTGTCCAGGATCCATCCGTAATGCCCCGCATAACTCTTTAAGCACGGACCTCTGATGCTCAAGCCATAAGGCAACCCAAGCTATAGGCGATAGCAACGCCATACTCAAATGCGCGCACACACGGCAAGCAATGTGCTTAGCGCCAGTCCCTCTCGAAACACAAGCCAGATGGCCATGTGCAACTAGACATGCGCGCGTCCGCCAAGCATCACCCGCTAGGCACAACGCCTCCATCCTTGAAGCTCTTAGCGCCCCGCGTCAAGGTTGCCCGCAAGGAAGGCACCACCGAATAGCAACTGTTAAGCCCACAGCATAGTGCCCCGCGACACCAATGCTAGCCAAACCAAGCGGCCGTGTACACAAGCGTGAACCCAATGCGCAAGTGCACACGAGACACACGGCATGCAAGTATGCACACCGAGGTCCAATCCGTCATGGACATAAGCCCCACCACTTTATAATTATGGCGTAGCGGGTGCGAATGCCACAACCCCATCCTCGACGCTAATGCCCAACATCTGCCCCACCGGGCACAATGCCGCCCATGTAGCCCCTTGACTAGCATGAGGGCTGCAGCCACGTGCCACAGCCGGCCCCCAAGTCTCGCCCACTCCCTTGGGGGACTCACTTGAATGCTGTCCCTTTCGGTAGCACCAGGGGGTGGTAGAGTCAACACCATGCCCCCCCTTATAATAGCATTCTGAGCCATCTCCAAACTGATAGGAAGAAACATCCTACCCCCTCGAGGAGTCATAATCCATAAATCCAATAAATATGGAAAATACAAATTACGAGATTGCCATGCCACTGGCCAATCATGCTCAGACATGCCCCACGCCAAGGTCCCTCGCGGCCCTCGACGTGCCACGGGTGGCAACCCGTGACATTCTCCACCACTTCAACCATCATCGTCCTCGATGATGCCAAAGCCCAGTGCCAACTCTTGGCACACGCCACAACTAGTGCCAACTCCTGACACTCTCCACCACTCGAGCAATCAACGCCCTCGTTGATGCCAAGCATAACGCTGAATGCGGTAGTGCTCATATGCCCCCACGATGAGTTTCCACCACTCCTCGCAGACCAACACCTCCGTGCTGATTGCCTACAAATCCGGTCGCCACCAAATCTGCCCCCACAGCTACTCGAAGCAAAGGTTCGCCCAGACTCTCATGCTGAACTCGGCAAAGCAAAATAAGACACCTTTTCCACCACATAAAGCAAGCACAACTCCTCTGAGCAAGTGCCCCGTACCATATTGCTCCATCCGTCGGCAATATGTACCTGAATAAGCGCTGTCCGTCGCGCACAAAAGAAAGGCGTGCATTGGCCGTCATGCACCCTCCACCACTTCGAGGTGTCGATGCCCCCATCGACGAGCACTCCGCGTGCACCCTCTACACAAACTCCGCAGCTGAACTCACAAAAGCTCACTTGACATCAGAATTCACCCTGTGCAAGACCCAAAGATGCCCTCGCGACAACCTGTGGTTCTGTCCCACACTAGTTCCCATCTGACCGGCACTCCCACCGGATGCAAGTCCGTCTGCACTGTCAAAGTAAACACTGCCCACTGGCAAACGGTTCCAACTGTCGAAGTTCCCACAATGTTGCTCCAGTACCTCAGTCGTTAGACCTTCACCTGAAGACAACCCACACTGTTCCAGTACCTCGGCTCTTCAGCCTTCACCCGAAATCAGTTTGCAAAGCTTCAGTGTCTGATCCTCTGATCTTCACTCGAAGTCTGCCCCACATGCAGCTTTAGTGCCTGATCCTCTGATCTTCACCCAAAGTCTGCCCCACATGCAGCTTTAGTGCCTGATCCTCTGATCTTCACCCAAAGTCTGCCCACAAAATGCCTCCCTCCGCCGGAGGACTTAATGTCTTGATGAACCCTCGCTACACGGTGCTCTCTAGCAACGATGAACTCCTCCGAGTCACCTGGCATCCACTAGCCAACATGTATCACAACGAGGCAAGACCAACCCAAAAATGTTTTAACAAAACACGCTCTTCACAAATGCCAACAGCCAAGCGCAGAAATGAGCACAATCCACTAAGCAAGCACGAAGCCAACAAAGTAACCATGCAATAATACGAGCAAAGCTGCCAACGATTTTGGCCAACTCAAGGGTCAAATGAAGGCAAGCAAATCCCCACAACACGAAGCAAGTCCTTTCGCACAAGCTCACATACTGCAGAAACAACCCACCAATCCAACAAAGCAGCACTACTAGCTATGCACCAAAATCATTTGATTTGACACACAGAAGTGTTTATGCACTACAAAGTCGGTCCCATGCACATCCTTAAGAAGGCCTGCTGCACAGTGCACCACGACCACAATCAAAGGACCGAGCGCGCGTCCAAAGCTGTTGAAGCGGCCACTTTAAGAAGGTACCAAAGGGGTTCAAACAGCAACCAAGTCCACTGATACCATATGAATTCAGCCCACATAGACTGGAAAACTGCTAGCTCGGGCCACCAATCCATTCGTCACAAGATGGAATGAAACTCGCTCCACCGATAAACCTGACAACCCACAATCTGAAGCAAACAACCCACTGGGAGAAGTCCACCACAACTGAGGAGTATGCCCACACGGATAAGAGAAGCAACACCCAATTAATGCACACCACGATGGTTAGTGCTCTGATACCAACTGTCACGGGCTGGCAGGCCGGGCACCACACGGTGACACTAAATGCGACCCGCCATGATCATACGCAGCGGAATACACCCGTGAGGCGACTATGCTCCAAGCAATAGTCCCGCCAAACTCAAACACCAAGGCATAAGATTATGCGCTTGTCCAGGATCCATCCGTAATGCCCCGCATAACTCTTTAAGCACGGACCTCTGATGCTCAAGCCATAAGGCAACCCAAGCTATAGGCGATAGCAACGCCATACTCAAATGCGCGCACACACGGCAAGCAATGTGCTTAGCGCCAGTCCCTCTCGAAACACAAGCCAGATGGCCATGTGCAACTAGACATGCGCGCGTCCGCCAAGCATCACCCGCTAGGCACAACGCCTCCATCCTTGAAGCTCTTAGCGCCCGCGTCAAGGTTGCCCGCAAGGAAGGCACCACCGAATAGCAACTGTTAAGCCCACAGCATAGTGCCCCGCGACACCAATGCTAGCCAAACCAAGCGGCCGTGTACACAAGCGTGAACCCAATGCGCAAGTGCACACGAGACACACGGCATGCAAGTATGCACACCGAGGTCCAATCCGTCATGGACATAAGCCCCACCACTTTATAATTATGGCGTAGCGGGTGCGAATGCCACAACCCCATCCTCGACGCTAATGCCCAACATCTGCCCCACCGGGCACAATGCCGCCCATGTAGCCCCTTGACTAGCATGAGGGCTGCAGCCACGTGCCACAGCCGGCCCCCAAGTCTCGCCCACTCCCTTGGGGGACTCACTTGAATGCTGTCCCTTTCGGTAGCACCAGGGGGTGGTAGAGTCAACACCATGCCCCCCCTTATAATAGCATTCTGAGCCATCTCCAAACTGATAGGAAGAAACATCCTACCCCCTCGAGGAGTCATAATCCATAAATCCAATAAATATGGAAAATACAAATTACGAGATTGCCATGCCACTGGCCAATCATGCTCAGACATGCCCCACGCCAAGGTCCCTCGCGGCCCTCGACGTGCCACGGGTGGCAACCCGTGACAATATGGAAAGCAAAAAACGAAATCAATATTCTATGCAGAAGGAGAAGTTAATTCTGAAGTGCTGATCTTAGGCTTTTTGCGAGATCCTTTGCTGTCATGGAGAATTGAACGTCCATCTGCGTGAAGTGGACAGTAGAAAATTAATCTTTATGCAACTTTGTTCTTGACAAGTACATCAAATTTCATTTTCAGAAAAAGGAATGCAAGACATTTAATAGCATGCCACATTAATTTGCAAGCCAAGTATGTATTTTTTCATTTTTGGTATGTATAAGTATCATATATATCTTAAGAGTTAGGAAGTGATGAAAAAACCTGAGCAATAATGGTTATGGCAAGAGTGGTATGACCAAGTGGCATGACACTGCCATTGATGACAATTAGATGAAACGTCTGTATTTCACTAAATATTTTTGATACAAATCTTTTGTGTTTCTCGCATTGGATCCGAATAAGCACATCATTGTCAGAAATTTTTACTTCAATCTCAGGAAACAGTTGGGTGGAGCTGCTATCCAATTTCTTATTGGATGATGAGGTGTCATCATATCCACAAAGCCAAGATTTCTTCACACAAACAACTGATTCTACAGGCTTTTTCCTCGCCTCTTCCTCTAGGGTCTTTACGTGTTCTTGAAGTTGTTTTATGTACCTTGCAGCATCGCCAAGAACGGAAGCCTTGTCCAACGGCAAGAAAACCTCAACTTGTAAACAAGAATGAAGGAGTAATAATAATAAGTGCTGTCTTTATGCAGGAGTTTACTGGGATAATAAACAATAAGAAAATTTTATTCTTACAGAAATTTTGTATACAAAACTACACCAGAATGATATGGTGGTAGAATTTTTGAAATTAAAAGACCTATCTAGATAGATATTTCGTTATAAGTTAATAGGTTTCAATTCAGTCACATGTCATTCTAGATACAATTTATGTATCATTTCTGTGTTTGTAACTTCATATAGCATTACTCGCTAGTCGCTGTGCATTCATCCCATGAGAGATTGAATTCATTCCATCCCAACAATCAAGGGGGCTCTACATATTTGCTTAATCCATGGATAATGTTAGTGAAATTAGTTCAGTTTTGATGTTCAATCCAAAATGCTATTGGAGATGCTAGAGTTTACTACACTTAATCCTAGTATGAGGGATAAAGAAAATTGGAAACTGATAATATTTTGTAAAGATCAAAATCAAACCACATAATCACACGTTTCAAATCCCAAATCACAATTTGTGAAAAGCACATCTTTAAGATTCTGAAGATCCTGTAATAGTTTATTAGTACCTTCTTCAGACCGGGAAGGAGTGCTGAGAAAGCTATGAACCGCAGGCTCAGCATTTCTCGACGCTTCCTCTCTGCCAGAACATGATCTTTAGCCGGCAGTGGAGTCCTAGCGGCGGTGCAAAACCTCAGTGTCTCCTCACCAAATTCTAACGCATCGTATGGGTTCATGGTGCAGTTTTGATTTCCAAACAATGGCTCTGAACGGTCTGGTGCTGTGTGTGAATTCCCGAAAGAAATAAGATTAGAAGAGGTGGAAGAAGAAGCTATTGGAGTTAATTTTTCAGTTATATAAGAGTTCCAATTGTTGGTTTTGAGCTGTTTGGTTGGTTTCTCAATTCCAATCTGAGAAGTCTGAATGGTTGAGCTTTTGAGATAGAAAGATGGGTAGGTTGAATATGTTTCAGAAGAGAAAGAAGTGAACTCATGGATTGAGTCATTGAGAGAGTTCACCTGGCATTGGTGGATGAGAGCAGGATCTTCCATTCCCTAGAAATTGAATTTAAGTTAGTTCTAATGAAGATCATACAAAGAATTTTATATATAAATAATTAATCAATATCAACCCATATCTTATATATTCACAAGTTGTTTCCAATAGTACCATTTCTGATAAGCATTTGGCCAGTGAGATATCCATTAATGCAAGTTCTTTTTAGTCAAATATGGAGAGAATAAACCTGGAAGTCACACAAAAATCTTAAACAAGAAGTCTTTCTGATAAAAAAAAAATGAATTTCCTTGAGGAAAAAGAAAAAGCGCTATGAAGCCAACAAAAGAAAAATCCATGTATTGTAAGGAGAAATTTCAAGAATCTAGACACACAGATCTACATGTTACACGAAGAGATGATTGAAAAATTCAAGATCATCCACCAAACATACTATCTCCGCAGAAAGGGTAAGAAAGCTCAAAAGCAAGACTTTTTATCAGGTTCAGTACATCGAATAGAGAAGCAAAGACTCAGATAAAACACACTTACAAAACATGCATAAACTCATAGGAGGCCCAGGGAAGGAATCAAATATTGATGCCCACCAAACCATTGATTTTATGGGCCAGGAGGGGTTCGAAGCTTACCTCGAAAGAAGGCCGCAACCTTTTTTTTTACCCCCAAACGGCGTCAGGAACAGAAAAGATCATCGTCTTTATATATAGCTGTACAGAAACAGGCTCGGATCGGATGACACCTCTTAATCGCACGTGTGAAAAGTATTCCAGTATTAATGTACAAATGGAGCCGTCTCTCTCTCCCCCTGTCTCTCTCTCTACTCTAGTATCTCCTTTTCTACTCGCGCGGTAAAAAATGAAATAGCAAGGATTATAGATTTTTCTAAAGATGGTAATAATTAGTTTTCCCAGAAAGTAAACTTAAATCAATTTTCTGACTCTTGTACTATTATTGCAAATTCAATCAAACATTTATAAAATGGCTATATAGGTATGGTTCAATTCGCGCCACTGGATTTATAGGACAATTAGTATCCGCTTGTATTTATAATCTTGATTTGATTCAGAGTTGGAGTATTTTTATTGTCTTGTTGACTAAAAAAAAAAATTGACATTTGTCTATAGTTTACCTTGTTCTTAGCTCCGTATTAAAACTCTCTCTCTCTCTCTCTCTCTCTCTCTCTCTCTCTCTTTTCCATTTGGGCCATGTTATTTCTTCAATCTGTTAGAAATCTTTGATATCAGCAGCAAGCAAAATAAAAAAAGATATATACTATTTTGAATAACAATATTCTTGTACTTCTATTGTTATCAATATAGTTTTATTTTTTTAGAGCTTATAAACTCATTTCTTAAAGTGACCTATAACTTTCAGCGAGAAAGAAATATTTATTTCTCATGAGAATGTTGTATATTTTTTTTTTTCTTATAGTTTATGGATGGATATAGAATGTTATGTATCTATTATTATTATTATTGATAATATAATTAAGATAAGTTAAGTTAAGAAAACAGTCCTTTCGCGACTCAAACCATCGGTTCGCTTTTGGGCTTGCAACGGCTCAAATGGAGGACTCCCTATTTTCTTGCAATGCCCACTGTTCGTCATTAGTTAGAAGCAAAAATAAAGGTCGCCGTTTGCCCCACTTTTGCAAAAGAAAAACAAGAGTAAAAAAATAGGCATATTGAACTGATAAAATCATGCACGTGGGTCATATTTTAGCAATTATTTCAAGGGAGGAACTTTAAATAAACTTCAACCATGTGAGCAAGTAGCAATAATGACTACATCTATTACATCTGTTTCTAGATTTGAGTCAGATGCTAGCTTACCCAATAATCAAAATGTGAAGTCTCATGTAGAGTTTGGAAGCACAATTATTTGTTCAAGAGGAGAACGAAAAGAGATAGTACAATCGCAAGATGTAGAAGTTATACCTGGCTTGAAATCTGTATGCAAATACCCCAAATTTGCAATGTAACTACAAATATATATATATATATATATGTTTATATATATACACATACACAAACACGTATACACATATACGCATGCATGTCTGTTTCTTTTGTCATAGAGTTTTTTTTTAACTATGAAAAAATATTTTTTTAGAAGAATAAACGAACAATACATATCTTCTTCAGAATATTTCACCAATCAAGTAGAAAAAACCTAATAAATTAAGTTCTGGAACTAAATCAACCAATAAGAGGACTTAATCGGTAGGTTGCTTTAATTGTAGTATAGCTATCGTTGCATCTTCAATTCATTGTATGAAAGGTAATGGTATATAATCAAAAAATTCATGCAGAATGTTTATTCAAAACGATTTATTTAAATAAGAGTCTTTCACTTTTAAAATAAAATTACTATCATGATAACTTCTAATTAGAAATTATCATTGCACATTATTCTGGTGGAATTTTGTGTCCAAATTTTATGAAAGAATAGTATTTTTCGCGTATTAAATGCTAGTCTCTATTGTTTCACCGTATGGAATGGAAGGAACAAATTAATGCAACTTAGATTTTTCTTTCACTCTTTTTTGGCAAGTAAATGCTGTGGAGATTTACCTCAATTCAAATTGAGTATCATCGCGTCGAAGGTTTCGAACTCATTGGAGGCATTAGTTGCTCATGGAGTCCTGGTAGGGATATAAATAAAGCTTGAGCTATTGTTGGGCCGTTTAATAGAATAATAACAGTGCAACTTTTGTGGTTTCTATGTTCTAACTTCTGTTTTCTGTTCCTTCTAATTAATGAAGAGAAGCCAATGTTTTATTAGCAAATCAAGAGGATCCTATTGCTACAAATTATAGTGCAAGTAGTTGAAACTACTATGAGCAAAATAAATTAAAAACAAAAGCTAGTTGAAATAGCTATTATAAGGTGAAGTCAGAGAATCGTTCTATTCGTAGTGTGAATATCTATTGCCAAATGAATAACCAGCCGTTGAAAGGACTAAACCCACGCTGAGTTTCTTAAAAATGATTGGACCAAAAAGCTGTTACAAAGTTCGGCAGGCTAGAGAAGGTTTTGGGATGCCAAAAACACAAAAACGAAATTATTATTCCTCTGAAAAATTTATACAGAAAATCTCATGGCAATGGTGTTTTTGTAACTAAAGGCATCTGTGACAGAATTTTCATTTGACCACATTATTTGTATATAAATTTTATATATTTTCTATTATATGACAGTACCAAACATAAAATAATAATATTTTATGTGCTTAAATTGATCCGAATACCTACAATATCAAAATAAAATCTTTTAATGGTGAAAAATTATCCAATGCTCATATAGCACCTAAAACGTAATAGAGGAATTGACACCCACATAACATAAGAATTTCACCATTATGCAAGAGATAGTGCGGGGAAGACGTGGTGCTCCAAGACATTTTTCTATTCTTTCACCGTTGTTGAAGTGTCTATTGCTTTTTATCACAACTTCAACAACTCACCTACAGTTTTTATGTGCGTCTTCTAATCAAGATCAAACTACTGCCTAACTTACTAATAGAAATGAACTTTTACCTAGTTTGATGCAATATATGGAATTTATTAATTGTACTCTAAAAAATACAATCAGAGTCCATAGTTGTAAACTATTAGTAGGAGTTATTTATTATTTTAATATAATTTTGATATTCCTTTATGTTTTTCGTATTTTCTATAGATTTACAGTTAAAACCGAACAAAATAAAATATGCATGCACATGAATCAAAATTAATACTGAGACTATATATATATATATATGGGTGATATTATGATGTGTATATATTATATATTATAAGTATAAAGTCTATATATATGCATGCGTGTGTGTGTGCGCGTGCGCAAGTATGTCGTGGAAAGTAAAGAAAAAACAAACCAAAAGAAATAAATAAAAATGATACATGTGACTGACAAGAAAGACATTAATTAAATGGAAGTTGAATAAAAAAAAACAAAAGTGGAAGACTGTGCAATTATAGAATGCAAGTAGAAGCCATTGTCGGCCACAATTGCCTTGCTTATAAATTGTCAATGGAGAGAGCTTTGGAAGGAAGAGATAGCGAAGAAGTCAGAGAACTCCATTTAATTGTTTTCTTTTTTAGGAATAAATTTTTAGTTAGTTTACTAGCAGTTTTTCATTCAATTAATTTTTTATTTCGGTCTTTTCTTTACTATTATTCTGTTATAATAAACCTTTTTATTTATGAAGTTATGTTTTTTCAAATTATATCTTTTGTTATCATGAGTAGTTAGTTTTTATCCTTGAAACTAATTTTGAAGATCAGGTGACGGTATTAGGATGATCAATTAAGGTTTATCTTTTCTTTCCATATTTATTCAAAAACTTAGTATTTTTACACACGTTTGGTATATTGTAAACACATGCACAGGCACGTATATTTTATGCATGTAATAATTTTGTATTTTGTAAACAAGTTTAAGTTTAGAAGTATCGTAATTAATATAAAAATAATGTAAAGTTAAATGCTAGCTTATTTATCACTTTTCAGAGATTTGTATAATTTATGCAGGTACTCTACTTGATATGTTTTTATATTCAAATATCTGGTAGGAGCCTAAGGCTCTTAATCCTAATAGATTGCTTTTATATCTTGGTAATTAAAATCTAGATCCTTTAAAAACATTAGACTTTTAATTATGTTTGTAATACTTTTTAACTTAACAAAGCAGCCGATATATGTAAATTATTGGTGAGGGTGTTTGATAATGATTTGACGCGGATCGCATAGCCGAAGATTACTTGGAGATGCAGCAGTGGCAATGTACCCGGGTCGGTGGTCGGTAAACTTCAATCGTGATGCGGATCGCATTGCCGAAGATTATTTGGAAACGCGGCAACGGCGATATACCCGAACCGGTGGTCGGTAAATTTCAATCGACCATAACTTTTGACTCGTAACTTCGTTTCGCCATTATAATATGTCTTTGAAAAGGTATTGACGAGCCGGAGAAAGGGGAAAATATGAAATGATTTTTCAGCCTAGGAAATTGCAAAAAAAAATGTTTCTAAATATGGTTTTGGGACTATTTTGTGTTTTGGGCTTATTTTCGTGGGCTTTTTGTCAGTTTTCCTTTTAACCCGGTTTTGTCCCGGGTCTAGGGTTTTGTGCCGCCTATTTATGTTCTTGTTTAAGGCATTTTCAGGAGTTTTGGATGAATAATAGACTTGTGTGCGTTTTTTGTACTTTTCCAACCATTCGGTATTTTCTACGAAAAATCAACGAGTGTTTGATGCCCTAAAACCTAGCATTCGTGGTGAATCAATAGGTTGTAGGACGGCTCTGAATCCGATATTCGTGGTGAATCAACAGATTAGAGTTTATTTTCTGGTTCTCTTAATATCTGCTGCATCAGTTGGTATCAGAGCCTAGGTTTTCGATTTTGATTGGTTTGAGTTCATGCCGCCCAGACGTCGACCAATCCAAGACGCGATGGAGGATGACAGACTCGCCAGGCTGCAGTAGGTGGTGGAGAATCTGGCGGACAGCGTGGCTGCTATGCAGATTCAGATGCAGCAGCAGCAGCAGCAGGCGCACCAGCAGAAGCATCAACAGCGGCGCCCCAATCTGCGTGTTGTGGACGAAGGGGCAGATGACGATATCAATGTAGATGCTGACAGCGAGGAGGAAGAAAACCCCTTCGCAGAGAGGCAACCAGAACTGCGGCCTGATCGGCAACCCTGATATCCCCGTAAGGCAAAAGGTCGCGAGGCTGGGGCTTTCTCCAGGATGTGGGAGGCAGGTTTAAAAATTGATATCCCAGAGTTCCATGGTGGGCTGGAGGCCGAGGGTTTTCTCGATTGGTTATTTGTCATCAAGGAGGTTTTAGAGTTCAAGGAGGTTCCTGAAAATAGACGGGTTCCTCTGGTGGCGACGCGTTTTCGGGGCAGGGCTGCGGCATGGTGGCAGCAGTTGAAGGTTACCCGTGTTCGGATGGGGAAAAGGAAGATTGAGTCCTGGGAAAAATTGAAGAAGCACCTCCGAGAGGCTTTCCTGTCACGTAACTATGCACGGACGACGTACCAGAGATTTCAGAATTTGAGACAGGGGACGAAGTCGTTGGATGACTACACCACTAAATTTTATCAGCTGACGGCACGCACTGATTTGGGGGAGACCGACGATCAGTTGGTTTCGCAGTACATTGGGGGGTTACAGCCTCAATACCAGGACACCCTAAATATGTTTGATTTGTATTCTGTTTCAAACCCCCATCAGAAGGCATTACAGCTCAAGAAGTAGGCGAAACGACGGGCGAGTGGTCTGCCCTGGGCGGGAGCCAGTAGCCGGGGTGTGACCCAACAGGGGACTGGACGTGGTGCGTTTCAAGGGGGTGCAACTGGGGGTGCGGCTGGTAAAATGCCAGTCCAGCAACCGATTAAACCCGCGACAGCCAGCGCAAGCCGTTGCTTTAAGTGCGGCGAACCAGGCCACCGATTTGCTGACTGCAAAAAGCCCTTTGTGCAAAAGGGGCTGTTTATCGATAATGAAGGAATGGTCGGGTTGGAGTTCGAGCAACCTGTGCCGGCGGCAAGCGAAGATCAGCTCGGCAAAGAATTCATGGAAGAGGAGCATGTCACCGGCGATGATGGGCCTCTATTGGTTGTGCGCAGGGCTTGCCTTACCCCTCGTGATTCTAGCGGTGATGAGTGGTTACGGAATAATATTTTCCAGTCCAAGTGCACAGTTGGGGGCAAAATCTGCAAGTTTGTGATCGATTCGGGGAGCTGCGAGAACGTGGTTTCCGAGGAGGCGGTTCGAAAATTGGGGCTGCCAACAGAGGAACATCCTAGCCCATACAAACTGACCTGGCTACAAGAAGGAAAGAAGGTAACAGTTTCCAAGCGTTGTTTAATTTCGCTGTCCATCGGTTCCAATTATAAAGATGCAATCTGGTGTGATGTGGTTGAGATGGATGCATGCCATATTTTGTTGGGGAGACCGTGGCAATATGACAAGGCTGTGTTACATGATGGGTGAAAAAATACCTACAGCTTTGTCTTCAACAGTGTGAAGGTGGTGTTGTACCCGAGCAAGGAAGAGAGGGCAAAACAGGTGGCCGATAAAAATCCGAACTTACTGACCTTGCAGCGTTTTGCGGGGGAGCTTATCGAATCTGGCATAGCGTATTTGCTGGTGGTTAAAGAGCAACAGCAGAATGGGGAGGTTCCGGACAGGGTGCAGGAATTTTTAGAGGAGTTCAGCAGCGTGTTTCCAAAGGAATTACCAGCTGGGTTGCCACCTTTGCGCGACATCCAACATCAGATCGATCTAGTTCCTGGAGCTGTGTTGCCTAACCGCCCACATTATCGTATGAGTCCCAAGGAACATGAGGAGTTGCGACGTCAAGTTAAGGAATTGTTGGCCAGGGGGCACATTCGGGAGAGCCTCAGTCCTTGTGCCGTGCTAGCCCTCCTAACTCCCAAAAAGGATGGGTCTTGGCGTATGTACGTGGACAGCCGGGCCATTAACAAACTCACAGTCCGATATCGGTTCCCTATTCCGCGGTTAGATGACCTGTTAGATCAGCTCAGTGGGGCTACCGTGTTCAGCAAACTAGATTTAAAGAGCGGTTATCATCAGATCCGGATACGAGAGGGTGACGAATGGAAGACTGCCTTCAAAACGCGGGAAGGTCTTTATAAGTGGTTGGTTATGCCATTCGGGTTGTCGAACGCCCCGAGTACCTTCATGTGTGTGATGAACCAGCTGCTTCGACCTTTTATTGGGAGATTTGTGGTAGTGTATTTTGATGATATTTTGATTTTTAGCCCTGATCATGCCTGGCATTTGCAGCACTTGTGACAGGTTCTGAGTTTGCTGCAAACAGAAAAAATTTTTGCTGCCCGAGCTAAGTGTTCATTCATGACAGACAGCGTGTTATTTCTGGGATACATAGTGTCTCGTGAAGGAATTTCTGTGGATAAGTCAAAGGTCGACGCTGTCCGTAGGTGGCCTACCCCGAAGAGTATTCATGATGTGCGCAGCTTCCATGGATTAGCGTCATTCTTTCGGCGTTTTATCCTAAACTTTAGTGGTATCATGGCTCCTATCACTGATTGCATGAAGGCTGGGCAGTTTACTTGGTCGGAGGCAGCGGCCAGTGCTTTTGAGGAAATCAAGCGCAGACTTACCACTGCTCCTGTACTTGCTTTGCCAGATTTTTCTAAGCCGTTTGAGTTGCATTGCGATGCATCAAAGGTCGGCGTTGGGGTAGTTCTTAGTCAAGAGGGCAGGCCTATTGCATACTTCAGCGAGAAGCTGCACGGGGCTAAGGCGAATTACAGTACCTACGACGTGGAGTTCTATGCGATCATACATGCCTTGAAGCACTGGTATCCCTATTTGTCACAAAGTGAGTTTGTATTGTTCTCTGATCACGATGCTTTGAAGCATATTAACAGCCAGGACAAGTTGTCGGCAAGACACGCGAGGTGGGCTGCGTATCTCCAACAGTTCACTTTCTCCCTCAAGTATAAATCTAGCGTTCAAAATCGGGTGGCCGAGGCCCTTAGCCGTCGCACTTGCTTACCTACTACCTTACGGGCAGAGGTAATTGGTTTTGAATCATTTCGTGAATTATTACGTACTGACACAGTGCTTGCCCTGATTGTTCATGAGGTTGAGATAGGTCGGCGCACAGATTTTGTGATGCATGATGGGTTTCTGTTTAAGGGGACCCAGCTGTGCGTGCCTCAATCCAGTTTACGCCTCAAGATCATCAAGGAGCTGCACGAGGAAGGGCATATGGGGCGTGATAAAACCTGGCAGCTTGTGGCCAATTCTTATTACTGGCCTTCTATGCAGCGTGAAGTGGCTCGATTTGTTGATGGTTGCCGAATCTGCCAAGTGTCCAAGGGGACGACGACCAATGCGGGATTGTATATGCCCCTACCAGTTCCGAAGAGACCGTGGGCAGACGTGAGTATGGATTTCGTGTTGGGGCTTTTGCGGACGCAGCGTGGCAGTGACTCTGTCTTCGTGGTGGTGGACAGATTCACCAAAATGTCGCACTTCATTGCGTGTAAGAAGACTAATGATACTGTCAATGTTGCCCAACTTTACTTTCGGGAGGTTTATCGACTTCATGGGCTGCCAACGTCCATCGTTTCTGATCAAGACTCTAAATTCCTTAGCCACTTTTGGAGGTGTCTATGGCGATTGGCTAATACAAAACTGGATTTTAGCAGTGCCTACCACCCTCAAACTAATAGGCAGACCGAAGTGGTGAACCGTTCGCTGGGTAACTTGCTGCGATGCCTTGTGGGGGAACATCTGAAATCATAGGACCAGAAGCTGTATCAGGCTGAGTTTGCTTTCAACAGATCAGTGAATCGCAGCTCAGGTTTCAGCCCCTTCTTTGCCAATTATGCCTTCCAGCCGCGCTCTCCGATTGACTTAGCCCTTGTTCCCGACTTGACGAAGGTTCACAAGAAGGCAAAGGACTTCATCATAGATCTGCAGACTGTCCATAACCAGGTGCAGCAAAATCTGCGTGAGTCGACCGCGAAATATAAGCAGGCAGCTGACCAGAAGCGGCGTTCGTTGGAGTTTGAAGTGGGGGATTTTGTGTGGGCCGTGTTAACCAAAGATCGGTATCCAGCTCATGAATACAGCAAACTGACAGCTCGAAAAGTTGGGCCGTATGAAGTTGTTGAGAAGATCAATCCTAATGCCTACCGGTTGAAGCTGCCGAGCCATGTCAACACTTCTGACGTGTTCAACGTGAAGCATCTCATGCCTTACCGTGGTGACAGTTCCGAGGAGGAGGCAAATTCGAATTCGCGGGCGAATTCTTTCTAACCTGGGGAGGATGATGCGGATCGCATTACTGAAAATTATTTGGAAACGCGGCGACGGCGACATACTCGGACTGGTGGTCAGTAAACTTTAATCGACCATAACTTTTGACTCGTAACTCCGTTTCGCCATTATAATATGTCTTTGAAAAGGTATCGATGAGTCGGAGAAAAGAGAAAATATGAAATGATTTTTCAGCCTAGGAAATTGTGAAAAAAATGCTTCTAAATACGGTTTTGAGACTATTTTGTGTTTTGGGCTTATTTTCGTGGGCTTTTTGTCAGTTTTTCTTTTAACCCGGTTTTGTCCCGGGTCTAGGGTTTTGTGCCGCCTATTTATGTTCTTGTTCAAGACATTTTCAGGAGTTTTAGATGAATAATAGACTTGTGTGCGTTTTTTGCACTTTTCCAACCATTCGGTATTTTCTACGAAAAATTAACGAGTGTTTAATGCCCTAGAACCTAGCATTCGTAGTGAATCAATAGGTTGCAAGACGGCTCTGAATCCGGTATTCGTGGTGAATCAACGGATTAGAGTTTATTTTCTGGTTCTCGTAATATCCACTGCATCAAATCGGTCATAACTTTTGACTCATAACTCCGTTTTTCTATTATAATATGTTTTCGAAAAGCTTGCGGCGAACCGTAGAAAAGGAAAATATGAAGGATTTTTCACCTAGGAAAACGTGAAAAAACGCCTCTAAGTATGTTTTTTAGCCTGTTTTATGTTTTGGGCTTATTTTTTTTGGGCTTTTTGTCAGTTTTCTTATTTAACCCGGTTTGTCCCGGGGCTCGAGGGTTGCGTGCCACTATATATACTATTGTTTGACTTGTTTTGAGCAATTTAGAAGTTAATAAAATTTGTGCTTGAAAATTGCACTTTTCCCAATCGTTCGATATTCTTGCGAATCAACGAACGCTTGACGCCTTTGAACTTGTGCTTCATGGTGATTCTATAGGTTGAAAGAAAAACTTTGTTCCGGCATTCATGGTGAATCAACGGATTAGAGTTGAGTTTCTTGTTCTCTAAAGTTCCGTTGCATCATGATTTAATAAGTATTTTGCTAAAATATTTGAAAACATGTGCCTTTAATTATACTTGTTACACTTATGCTCTAACAAAGCATTATCTAGTGTTTATAAGTCAATGGTAAATGTTCATGATTTTAACGTAATATTCTAGTATTTGCTTATCATTGAATATTTCATATGTTGGTTTATGAGGCTCAAGGGGAGTCAAACGATTAACAGATAATAAATCTTCATTGATTAATCCTAAGAAAGTCATGTGATCGAATCAATTGGATCTAAGACTGTTTTTAATCTGTTTATTTTGCAGTATAATTTAATAATCATCAAAGATCTCAAAAATAAAATATTTTTTTCATTTGTTACCGTTTTTGTAATTTTTGTCCAAATCTGGTCAACAAGAGGTGAAATTCAAATTCATTGGTTTAGCTTCCAACTTAAGTTATGTGACACTTCTGTGTCGAGCATGACTTAGTTGGTATCTAACTCATTAACTGAAGTGAATTATGGCCTTTACTATCCGTAACTGTGACATTTCACATAATTTAGAACTTCGTTCCTTATGAATCGATTCCGTTCTTAACAGGTTATTTTAACTGTTACTTCGCCGCATATGTACGACATAGATATTAAATTTTTAACACCATAATTGAGAAAGACAAGTATTTCTCTCTAAGCTATAAAAATATAGCACCTAATTATGGATTACTTAATTAGAAATGACATACATAAAAGGGAAAAATTGAGGATTTTGTTTTGGAGATGGCAAAACATGGAACACAAAATTTTCAGTGATAGAATTATTATATTTTGAGTTCACTATACACATATTTCCAAGTTTAAGTATGAAAAATATATTAGCTAATTAGACTAAATTTTTACATAAAACATAAAACTAACTTTATTCAGTCTCAGGAAAAAAATGCATAACAAATAATGATCAATTAATTGTTTCTTAGTACGTCAACTCAGTCATTTATTAAAGTGAAACTCGAGGTTCTTTTGAATTCCAAAAGTTATCTATTAATTGATTCTATATTAAATTTCAGAGCAATTTCCTTCTTAATGTAAAAGATCATAGAGCAATGGAGAAAATTATCCTCCATTCTATTATGTTTTCTATCAAAGACGATAGAAATAGCCCAAAAAAAAAAAAAAAAAAAAGAGAAGATCAAATATAATGTGAAAACAAAACATACTAAATCAGGGCTTTTTAATGTTTTAGAGCCTTAAATACCATGTGTACTATATATTTGTATATGTATGCTTTTATTTAATAGGTAAGGTCTACTTGTTGGATTGGTGCATATTAAAAGTTTCAAAAAATTGTAGATTTTATTAAGTTAGAAAATATACAAAATGAATAAGTAGAACCCACAATCTACTCTTAATTTTTTTTGATATTTTATTCGGGTTAAGGCTTAAAGAGAATTTTACATTGAAGCGATTGCAAATAGAATATTTCTTTGCTAAGGCAAAATACTTGACATCTATCAATCGTGGTTTGCGTCCTCCCAATTTAGTCGGTAGACATTAAAATTCGATGGCTTGAGTCCAACCCTTGATTCTTGATTGTATCTTTTGAATTTCTTAATTCTTTCAATGTATTGATTTGCAAGGTGCGAGTCACACATGTTATAAATAAAAATATGAAAAACATAAAAAAAAAAGTTGTCACGATCAAAAGAGGATCAACAACCTTTCAGAAAAATCGTGCATTCCAATCTCAAAGTCATCATTGGTAAGGGCACATCAACCTCCTCCTGGAAAGAATCATGGTTGGAAAGGTCAAATTTAAAATCCAAAATTTCAAGATTATTCATGCTAGCAGATCAAAAACAGACTTGGATTTCAGATTTGATTATAGACACAAGGAAATGTGATGCAGCGGAAAGTAAGAGAACAATAAAATAAATCCTAATTTGTTGATTCACCACGAATACTGGATTCAGAGTCGTCCTGCAACCTGCTGATTTACCACGAATGTTAAGTTTTAAAGTATCAAACACTCATTGATCTGCGTAGAAAATATCGAATGATTGGAAAAGTGCAAAAACACACACAAGTTTTATTAATCGTCGAAAGCTGATGAAAAAAGTCTTAACAAGAGTTTAAATAAGAGGCACGAAACCCTAGGGCCCCGAGACAAACCGGGTAAAAACAAAAGACTGACAAAAGCCCAAAAATAGGCCCAAAACACAAAACGAGCTAAAAAATATACTTAAAAGACATTTTTTTGCGTTTTTTTCCTCTCCGGCTCGTCGCTAATTTTTCAAAAACATATTATAATAGAAAAACGGAGTTATGAGTCAAAAGTTATGGCCGATTGAAGTTTACCGACCATTGACCCGAGTATAACGCCGCCGCATCTCTAAGTAATTTCGGTTATGCGATCCGTATCAAAATGAAACAAGGTTTAGGAGAAGATTATTATCTTGGGAGAAAAATGAGCTAGCGAATCTTTTTAGGATTGTGGATAATGTGCAATTAAATGATAACAGAGAAGATTCAGTATCCTGGAAGGCAAGCAAGGATGAGGTTTTTTTAGTTAAATCTGACAGAGGGTGAAGCTCTTCAGTTACACTCAGTGTTGGCTTAAATATGAAAAATCTGGGCAACCTTAAAGATCAAGATCTTCTGTTGGCTGGAAATTCAAAGAAGGATTAAAACTAAAGCTTTTCTGAGGCATAGGAATATTCTGCAGCAAAATGAAGATGTTTCTTGTTTATTTTGCTTGGATGCCTCTGAAGACTCTGATCATCTGCTGCTTAAATGCAGAGTTTCTTGGCTTGTTTGGTGCAAGATTTTTAAATGATGGGGGATTGAGTGGATAAGTCTTGGAAGCATTGAGCAACATTTCAACTGGTGGATAGATTGTAAGAACAAGAAATTGGGAAGATTGATCTGGAAGGCCCTGTTTTTAGCCATTGTGTGGAATATCTGGCTAGATAGGAATGAAGCAATTTTTGGAACCAAATAATGCTGTTTGTTGAATAATCATAGATTCTCTTGACCGCTACTCTGCATAACTTATGAATTAATCATAGAAACTTGACCAACCAGCTATGCTCCATGAATTTTTTTTCACTGAGGGCCTATTTGGTTGTCAAAAAAATGTGAATATTGCCAGTTTAGCATCAACGCATCTGCAAATTAACTAGATAATTAGACTATCTAGCCATAAAATTAAAACCACACAAATATTTGTAATTTACTATTTTACTACAATTCTAGAATATATAACTACTTAATGTAAAATGAGGATATTCAAAATCTGTTTTATTCAACATTTACATATATTTTACGTTGATTTATTTACAAATTCACAAATTCTTAATTGGCAAAATTGAATTTATGCTACCAATTAAGTAACCAATAAGCTAACCTCAAATGGTGCTGACTCAAGTTTGTCTCTACTCAAATTACACACGGTCAAACAGACAAGAAACTAGCTGGGAAGATCACAATCTCCTGTAGGGACAGTAATTGCTGTTAATTTAATCACACAAAAGCATCAATATGCCGTCCACTCCACAAAAGAAAAAAATATAAATATTTTACACGGAAACCTTCCTCAATTTCCTCAATTGCATAAATATTTTACTGCCCAATCAACTAACTACTGAAATATAACTTTGTCAATACAAATAACATATGCATTGTCATACATATGGAGCTTCGACCACACTTCATTTGACCGTAAAATCACAAGTTTATGTTGATTGTTGCAGACAAATTTTAGACAAAGAGTCAAGAAATAATTCCTTGACTCCCCCTAAAACACATGACCCCCACCACAAAGAGCCTATTTGTCTCTCCAATCTATTATTAAGAAAAGGAAAAAGAAAAGAAAAAGAGAGACCACCTTACGTAACCCACAATAATACAAAGAGATCTTTTTTTGAAAAATCTCAAAAAGACAGCTGGGTTTGGTTCCCAATTGTGGCACATGTGTATTTAAACGTGGTCAATCCAGAAAGATTGTGCAGCAGCGAAAGCAGAGCCACGACAGTTGCAGTGGTCCAAAGGCCGAGAGAGAGAGAGAGGGAGAGAGAACCACAACCTGTCTTCTACAAGGTGAAGTTTGGTTATGTTCATGTTATGTCACAGGATGCTTAGAATAACCGATCGCAGGTTTTCCACAAGATCCTTTGCTGTGGTGTGACTCGCCTTCAAATGTGATATTTTTACAAATAAAGTTAGTACTTTACAAAAGTATCAGAGTCACAATGAAGTATAAATCGAAAATAGTTCGATATCGTTTTCTTTCAGGGGACCTAGGTCAATATAGGTTCTGACACTCACCTCACACTAACGTAATTAGAGTCGAATTGTAATTAAGCGGAGAATTGAATCTAAAATAAAAAGACCAAAAATCTTTTGAGTTTTTTTTGCGATTGTTTTGAATTACTTACCTATTACAATGAAAATAAAAAATAATTAACACTAGACAATTAAAGTAAAGTAAAATGAAAAATAGAATTAAAGTAATTAAAAGGAAATTTGGCTCAAATAATCCAACCACTCATTTTCATCTAAGGTTTTTAATGAAATTTATAACTCAAATCAAACACAACATTTAAGTGCGTTGATTCAGAGGATTTAGCTTTGAAAACCGATAATTTTTAAGTAATAGAAATTAGATACATATTCAAAGGAAAATCAAAGGTTAATACTATCGATTCAACTTAGTCAATACCAAATTTGTGATTTGTGCATTGATTAACCAAACATAGTCAATAACCTAGGTTTTTTAAGGCATCTTCAATCAATTTGTGAGAATGAATTTCTAGCAATTGCGGAGTATTTGTCTAGTCAAGGGTCCTAAATTAATAAAATCGATTTAGGTGATGAAAATCTCCAAACTTAGTCAATAATCTAAGTTTTCTAAAATTCCACACCTAATTACTAAAAATTCGAATTCGAAGAAAATATGGCAATTAATCCATGAGATACCTCCAATTGAATTTCTTAGATTATTTGGGTGATTTTCACATTTGAACCCAATCTAAATTCTAGCTAGTTGAATACATCATAAAAACATATAAAAATGAAAAGAAAGCATAAAGAGATTTAAATCTAAATTTTACTTAAATAATAAAGATGTTTGGTTATAAAGAAAATAAGAGAAAGTGAAAGAAAATACAATACAATACAATGAAAGAAAATTACAAGTTCTACTCCTATATTACCATTACAAAGCTAAATCTAAGTTAAAAATGAAGAAAAATGAAAAAAAACCAACCTTGGAGGAACTCTCTCGCCGCCCCCTTGCTCAAAACTAACCCTAACTCTCTACCCCTTTCTTCTCTTCTTCAAATGCTAGTTTTAGGGCAAATCTGCACTTACTGTCCGACACGCGTCCGAAGTGTGTTTGGACGGTGCGTCTGAACGGTTATTTTACCGTTCGGACGATTATTTTACCGTCCGAACGATTCTCGGACGCTCTTCAGACACAAAAAGATGTCACTGGAATGGCTTTGAACGCAAAAACACGACTCTGGAACTCTACCGTTCGACATAGCATCCATACGCTATCTTGCCCATCCGGACACACCGTCCGAACGGTCTTCTGGAATTTTGGCTCTTATTTGCTATTTTAACTCCAAAACCTACAAAATACACAAAAATAATAAATCAAATATTGAACTAAAACAAGATAATTAACTACAATCTAAATCTAACAATGTATAAATTAAGGGCTTATGATTACACTTTTAGGGTGTAATCACAACCCTCAACTTACATTTTGCTAGTCCCTAGCAAAAACTATCAAAAACACATAAAGGATAATCTCCACTTTCGTAGGAGTCATGAATGCATTTAACTTATGCACCTAGCCTTTAAACCCCTAGGTTTCTCCTAATGGACGAGTTGTGTCTCATGAAAGTTTTCAGTGATGATACCCACAAACATCCTTATGTGAATTGCCAATCAAGATAAGAATAAGGAATTGATGCATAATCATACTCAAGTTAACATTGATGTCACTTCCAACTCAAACACTTTCATTAATATGCAACAACTTATACAAAAGAGAGGTTCATGTGTATGAGTGAAGAATCATGCTAAACAACACAAATGAAACTCATTTACGCAAACCCACTATTTTTACACTTTGATTCAATCGTCACCGAATATGCACTCGCAATTAAAAGTTCCACATGGTTTTTACAATGATGTGCCCAACAATAGAGTAAATGTAAAGAGACAAAACAAGTGAGCATACCAATTACAAAAATCGAAAAGATAGAAGTGTATCGACATTAGCATAGCTCTATGAAAGAATGTTCAAAGTTAAGCATTGATTCAAAGAAATTGACAAAATAAAGCTTATACTCTATTGAAAACTTCAATCAAGCACAACTTGGATCAACTATATCATGTAAAGGTGAAGAAGGTAATGTAGAAGAGGTGAAAGGCAAGATTAAAGAGAGGGAGCAAATGGTCATATCATGTGCGCTCAAGGGATGACATGATGAATGCAAAACAACTACAACTCTCCCTTTTCAACTTTTAGTACACAAAATTCACTTCTCACACGTCTCTTGAAATATTTTCAACTTTTGAACTCATTTTTCACTCTTTTCTTCCTCTTATTCTTTTCTTTTTTTTTTCATTCTTTTATCATCCCTCATTAGATTCAACAACTATTTTTCATATTACAATATGCTCTTTTGCATTGAATTCCCCAAATCAATCTCCTCTATTTTTTTTTTCTTTAGCAATGCAAAAATACTTTTTTCTCACATAGGCGTCCCTTTACAATATAAGAGATGAAATCACTATGCACTATTCAAATGGATAAAGGCAAAAGATCAACAATGGTAAAGAGGAATGCACGGTTTGGCAACGGGAAACAAATGGCTATCAAAAAGAATATGGCAAAGAATCCTATCCCAAGTTGTACAACCGAAGCATTTCGTAGAGTACAAATGTCAATAACAAGATCAAAACTTAACTCATGAACCAAATATAAGCATAATGAAGCTATTGAATAAAATGAGGGTGAAGAAACTATCCTTGATTGAATGTAAAAGCTCCAAAAGGTAAGAAATGCTCTAAAGCTCATAAGGTAATAATCTCCACTAATATAAGGGTGAAAGTGCCAAGATTAGTAACAAATTATGTTAAAAAGCATGATTATGTACAATGATGTAATTCATTCTACAAATGCATGAATTAAGCAATCTCCACAACATATTGAGTATGAGGAGTGATTCAACATCATTTTGAGTAAAGATACATGCAAAAATTCTTATCTTCTAATCTCAAAAGGCACTTTCACAAGTTGAATGGTTTTTTTTTTTTTTTTTTATATATAGGGTGCTAAGCAAAGAAAATAGAGGCAAAGCCTCTACCCCACCCCCAACTTAAAAGGATGCATTGTCCTTGATGCATGAGAACAAAACATGGAGTGTAAATAAATGGTGGGAAAAGTAAATAGGCACCCCCAACTTAAAATGAGCAACAAACTAAGAAAAACAAATAAATAAAATAACTACTCTTACTACTACCCGAATTTGAAAGAGAATCACCCAATGCCACAAAATGGGAATTGGCCATCATCCCACACCCCCAACTTATAGATTTTCAAATATTGCATACAAATGAGGAAATATAAAATGGCAGCCACCTTGATGACCTCAAGGATATAGCATGAAAGCATAAAAGGGTAAAAAGGGTCATGGTATGTAGAAAATGAAGAATGATCATGCACAAATGTGCCAATGAAGTTCATTCCATGAAGTGCTTGAGCCTCTCCTTCTTTTTGGTCGGCCATGGAAATGATGTTAGGTTCAAAAGTTGGGACATGGAGCTTCAAAGGCTTCAGTAAAATAGGACTAGGTGCTAGAGGTGTAAACATAGGGATCACGTGATCCCTAGACACGGTAGGGATGACCTCTAAACCATCAACATCCTCATTGATAAGTACATTCCCAACATTTAAACCAACATCATCATTAAAGGTAATCTTACCCCCCTGTTCTTGTTTGAAGTCCCCAATTTCGGACTCCACTCTCTCATATTCTTCATCCCTAGATTAATTTTCAATAATTTTCTCACTTTCCTTGGGAATGTCTTCCTTAAACTCTAAGTCTTGGGGAAGGATGGTTTGATCAATGAAGTCCTCAATCCTAAGATTAGTGACGGGATGAGCAGGTGTACTTGGACACCCTTGATTAGGAGGAATGATTGGAGATGACACAAAGGACTTGTCCTCCACTCGGACAACCAAGGTTTGCATTAAGAGTCAATTGACTCTTTATCTCATTAAGGCCCTTGTCTATTCTAGAGTTCACTTCTCCTTGAAATTTTATTGCTTGTTGAAGTGTGTCCTCTAGAGTATCCTCTATGGTGTTCGCTTGTGTGCCAATTTGAGGAATGTGATATTCCTCATAGGGTAAAAATTGGGCATGGGGGTATTCACATGGTGCAGTTTGGTAAGGTGGAGGTGGTGCATGGTAGTAGTCAAAGGGCTCTTGGTAAGGGTAAGGCTCAAAATAATGTTGTGAATATGTGCTCTCATATCCCCTACCAAGGTTAAATTTGTCACACCCTCCAATAGTAGGAGGTGGTCGTGGAGACTCCCTTTGGCTATTAGCCCTAAGGTGTTCCCTAATTGACATGTTAGATGATGGAAAGTGTAAAAATTTGCCACAAAACATAATGAAGTGCACAATGAAAGATGGATGCAATGCACAAACAAATGTAGCGCACCGTGCCTCAACACATCATACACAACAATGCTCAATAGTTTCCATCCAAACCTCCAATCTCCGTATAATAATTCCACCAATTTAAACAAGTTTAATCCAAACAAACCTCCAATCTCCACAAGTTATATACCACTAATTTGAAATAAAAACAATCCTTAGTTCTCCACTAGCAATTCTCCAATCAAATATTAAAACAAAACAAATTATATACAAAATAAACAAAACAAGCCTAAAATAAAGAGAAAAAGAAATAATAAAAATCTAATATGGTATTTACACAAAAAATGGAACGAAGTTACCGATGGCCTAAGCCGAAGATTCCTCTGTCGTGGTAGATGGATGGAAATCCAATCTACCAATTGCTCTTCAATCCAAAGCTCAGTAGTGCTCGCCTTGTGCCTTTCCTCCCCGGCAACGGCACCAAAACTTGACTTGTCCCCAAATGCGGTATTCCTACAAATGGAGTTAGTTACCCCGCAAGAGTACGAAGGTCGCGATGAAGTATAAACTGGAAGATCCGGTATCGTTCTCTCCCAATGGATCTAGCCAAATATAGGTTCTAGCACTCACCTCACACTAACTTAACTAGGGTCGAATTGCAATTAAGCGAATCGAATCTACAATAAAAGAAAGAAAATAAAATAGACCAAAAATCTTTTGAGTTTTTTTTAAGGTTGTTTTGAATTACTAACCTATTGCAATGAAAATAAAAATAATTAACACTAGACAATTAAAGTAAAGCAAAATAAAAATAGAATTAAAGTAATTAAAAGGAAATTAGGCTCAAATGATCCAACCACTCATTTTCATCCAAGGTTTTCAATAAGATTTATAACTCAAATCAAACACAACATTTAAGTGTGTTTGATTCGGAGGATTTAGCTTTGAAAACTGATAATTCTCAAGCAATAGAAATTAAATACATATTCAAAGAGAAATCAAAGGTTAATACCATCGATTCAACTTAGTCAATACTAAATTTGTGGTTTGTGCATTGATTAGCCAAACATAGTCAATAACCTAAGTTTTCTAAGGCATCTTTAATCAATTTGTGAGAATGAATTTCTAGCAATTGTAGAGTATTTGTCTAGTCAAGGGTCCTAAATTAATAAAATTGATTTGGGTGATGAAAATCCCCAAACTTAGTCAATAATTTAAGTTTTCTAAAATTTCACACCTAATTACGAGAAATTCAAATTCTAAGAAAATATGACAATTAATCATTAGATACCTCCAATTGAATTCTTTGGATTATTTAGGTGATTTTCACATTTGAACCCAATCTAAATTCTAGCTACTTGAATACATCATAAAAACATATAAAAATGAAAAGAAAGCATAAAGAGATTTAAATATAAATTTTACTTAAATAATAAAGATGTTTGGTTACAAAGAAAATGAGAGAAAGTAAAAGAAAATACAATACAATGAAAGGAAATTACAAGTTCTACTACTATATTACCATCACAAAGCTAAATCTAAGCTAAAAATAAAGAAAAATAGAAAAAACCAACCTTGGAGGAGCTCTCCCGCTGCCCCCTTGCTCAAAACTAACCCTAACTCTCTATCCCTTTCTTCTCTTCTTCGAATGCTGGTTTTAGGGCAAATCTACGCTTACCGTCCAACGCGCATCCGAAGTGCGTTCTGACGGTGCATCTAAACGGTTATTTTACCGTTCAGATGGTTATTTTACCATCCGAACGGTTCTCGGACACTCTTCAGACACAAAAAGATGTCACTAGAATGGCTTCGAATGCAAAAACACGACTTTGGAACTCCATCGTTCAACATAGCATCCAAACGCTATCTCGCCCATCCGAACTCACCGTCCGAATGGTTGATAATCGTCCGAATGAACCGTCCGGACGGTCTTCTGAAATTTTGGCTCTTATTTACCGTTTTAACTCCAAAACCTACAAAATACAAAATAAATTAAATATTGAACTAAAACAAAATAATTAACTACAATCTAAATCTAATAATATGCAAATTAAGGACTTATAATTACACCTTAAAAGTGTAATCATGGTGCAGAATTCAACGTCCATCTATGTAAAATGAAAGTTAAACCAGTAAGATCAGAGATTATATAAACTTCCACACATACTAGGTGACATTTCATTCCGTAACAAATGCATCACGTTCATCATTTCAATGATAATGAAATGGTCTTCAGGTATATTCTTTCTATACAACTAAAGACATTAATGCATTTTTAACACCAAAATCCCAACAAAAACAATAATAGTAGAAACAAAAATAAGGGGAAAAACTCATTTATAACTGACGTAGAAATATTTATTCTTACAATAATCCTATAATAATAGAATTTTCATAAATATCCCTGTCATATCATTCTGTGGTGTTTTTCGTATAAAAATTTTGTAATAATAGAATTTCCTTATTCTTACACCATTCCATTACTCTTTTTACTGTAAAATTTCCTTGTAGGACTTTCTTTTTTTGGTTTATATATAACTGGTATAATTATGTTTATTCTCAGAGTAATGCTATACAAACATAATTTTTCTACATAGTAATGTGACTATAAAAACACAAAAACCTATCATTAATTTATAATTTCAAGAAATATTGGTGCCATCATTTTGGAGGAGGGAGAGAGAGATTTTCTTTCTATTTTTTCGAGGGTGAAGGAGTCGATATGACACATCTATATGGAGTTGCATTGATAGTGCATGCCTTAATAGGCGCAGTTGTTCTGAGATACAAATTTGTATGAATATAATTTTCTTGTTTTATACCATTACATAACTCTATTTACATCTCATATTTCATAAAATTAAGACACCGTTGGATTGCAAGCTCCTATTGTGACATTATACTTTTCACATCTTAATTGATTAAAGATCAAGAAATACTCCGTGTTTATAGCTCTCAAAATAGAGTTATTTTATGTCTTCTAATGCAAGTGTGCGGAAGATAATGATAGCCTACAATCTTAGATTATCTAATATTTGGCAAGCAAGAAAGGTAAATTACCTCCCCAATACTAATAAAAATGATAATAATAATAATAATTGCTAAATTACTAAACAAGCTATCGTCAAAATAAATTGTAACTTTGATGAAAGAAAGTTTTGATAAAATCATCACTGGCTAGCCTTCCCTTATATTATATGTCATTGTTTAGTGCCCGAAAGGAGGTAAGCAACAAAATAAAGAGGTTACAAAGAAGGTTCTTATGGGGTGATCAAAGTGGGGAAGAGGAAAATATACTGTGTAAGATGGAACAAAGTTTCTAAATGTAAAAGCAGGGGAGGGATGGGGGTATATCCTGTCACAATATTGAATAAAGCACTATTAGCTAAGTGGTGGTGGAGATTTGCAAAAGAGAAAGAGGCTCTTTGGAGGAGAATAGTTTGTAATACATACAAGTATAAGGAGGGAGCATGGTTCCTAGGAGAAATTCACATAAGTAATGGATCTACATTATAGTTGGACATTTTAAGAATAAGAAAGGAGCAGGGTGTATTTACAGATTTATTATCAAGAAATTTAAAGATTAAGGTGGGGGATGGGATGAATACCAAGTTCTGGAAAGAGTTGTAGATTGGAGAAAAATCCTTAAAAGAAGCCTATCCCAGATTGTACAGTTTATCAAATCAGAAAAAAGGAAGCATTGCAGAGGTGAGGGATGATTGGGGCTTCTAGTCTCTGAAGTTTAGAAAGAATCTATTTGCATGGAAAAATGAGGACTTAAGTAAGTTGTTATTGTTGTTGGAACCTATTATTCTGGAGAGTTCAAAGAAAGATTCAATTAAGTGGCTTTTGGAGAAAAATGGAATGTTTTCAGGGAATTTTATTTGAAGGAAAGCTTGGAATTGTGATAGTCAAGAAATTCCAGTGCTATCCAATCTGTGGAAAGTGTTGGCCCCTCTAAAATCCATTATATTTGGTTGGATTGCTATGCAAGGCAAGATAAAGTCAAAAGTAATGTTAGCAAGAAAGAACAGCCTTCCTCTAGGGAGCTCTCTAATATGTGTCATGTGTCAGGAATCTAAGGAAGATTCAAATCATTTACTACTGAATTGTCAATTTGCTTGGAAGGTGTGGTGTGCAGTCACAAAGTGGTGGGGTTTAGTTTGGGTAACTCCAGGATCCTTAAGAGAACATGTTATATGGTGGTGGGAGTTTGAAATTCAAAAAATCAAAAAAATAGTTATGGGAGTCTCTCTTCATATCAGTATTATGGCACATATGGAAAGCAAGAAATGACCGCATTCAACAACAAAGAAGCCAGATAGTGGGTAGTGCTAGAAGAAGCAAAATTTTATGCAGCTATTTGGTTGAAAGCAGGGAAATCTGGTCTACCATTATGAGTGTCAGATATCATGTATTCATTGGAAAGGGTGAGAAGATTAAAAGGGTAATCAAATAGGTGGAAGGGCTTGTAAGGAACTAAGTGCAGTAATCTGTTGCATCATTTTGCTGGTATCTCGCCAGCTAGTTGAAAATGTTGGCTTGGTGTGGATCTTGCTGCTAGGGTGTCCTAGTTTATGGCTTGATCCTATCCCCTATTTTTGTAATCTTTATTTGTTGGTTTAACGAAGTTTTTTCGTTGTGTCAAAACAAAAAAAACAAAAACAAAAAAAAAACTTCGATGAAAGTTTTATATCAACATATATTTAAAAACAGAGCGAGCAAAAGTGTTTTACCTGAGTCATAACTATTATATCAATAGTGGTATTACCGAAGGGCATGGAAACAGCATTGATGATAGTTAGCTGAAGCTTCTCCATTTCACTTAGTATTTTGACTATAAGTTCATTGTGTCGCTTGCAATGGATTCTAATGAGAACATCCATGTCTAAAACTCTTACTTCAATCTTGGGGAATGCTTTACTGGAACTGCTACCAAAGTTCTCACTGGACGAAGAGGTGTCTGTTGGAAAAATAATCCCTATTTAATGCTATGTGTATAATTAGTGATCATAACAATAAACAACTGGAATGTATCTAGTTATCAACTAGAAGCAACTTGAACTAGAAGACAACTAGAATTAGAACAAAAACAAACAAAATTGTAACGACTTACCCAATTGTCATTTGTAAAACAGAAAATCTAAAAGTTGAAGAATAGACCAAGTCAATTGTTGGACACTCTCTTCTTAAAGAAAAATTAGCCCCCACAGTCGGTACTCACGAGATGACGAGTATTTGACTCCTAGGATGAACCATCTCAGCAATCCTTAGGCAATACTTCAATAAAGACTGCTCGGCGGCTTCACAAAATGACCTGAACTCTCTTAGAAAAATATGGGAGGAAGAAGAAAAAGAAGAAATATGTTCTATGCAACAAATTTTTGGATAAAAAAGAATGCTGTTCAATACACTGGTTCGAACAGGTACCTGCTGCCAAACAGGGCCTTACCAGAGAGATATAACTTTTCGTTGGAAACGGACAGTCGTTCCCCTTCACCGGGACAATACCAGCCAACATCCATACCGTTTGGAGTTCAACGGTCAACTAATTCAAAATTTAATTTCAAATCGTAACCCAAAATGATAAGGGTCGAACCGAACCCACAGCCCACGCCCATGTCCCATCCTGGACCGACAGGCGATGGCAGCGGCCCTTACATGCATGGAATATTAGGTCAACCCATGGGTTTCATAAGTTCTCCCCCTTCTACAAAAGTGGGGCGTACCTTGAGGTCCAAACCTTACTCCAAACTTGGGTTATATATGCACAACATGTTTCACATAAGAAATCAATGTAGGATAACCCACTTTCAACAACATAACTCATATTCAAGGGAGTGACTTTGGAGGCCAGTAACTCATTCAATCATACACAGATTTGAGTAAGTAAATAGTTTAGATTCATCTCCTCATGGAGGTGAATCCAACGCACCAATGACTCGACACAAAGGAGGTATGGGTTCCACATTTATATTGGCTCAAAAATTAACAAAACAATGGGTTTAACACCCATGCTTTTTTTCTAATAGTGTCATCATCAGCAGAGAGCAGGGATCTCTTCACACACATAACTGATTCCACAGGTTTTTTTTCAGCTTCTTTTTTCAATGTCTTTACACGTTCTTGAAGCTGTTTTATACAGTTGACAGCGTCTCCAAGGATAGAAGCCTCCTCCAACTGTAAGCAAACATTGAAATCTAAGTTGTTTCCATTTTCTTTTCCTTTTTCCAGACTTTTTTTTTCTTTTTTAACATTGTAGTAATATACTACAAATTATTATAACTCGGCTTGTTTGGCTAGGTTTTGTTTTCCTATTGGTTCTCATTTTTCATATTACAGAAACACAAAAAAAAAAAAAAAAAAAAGAAAGAGAGAGAAACTTTTCATTTTTTTGAAAACAAAAAAATGGGAAAATAAAAAACACTTTTGTTCTTTATATTATTTTTATTTTCATATGAAAACAGTTTCAAAAAACTAAAAGTACACTTTTTGTTCCCAAAAACTAAGTTGTTTTCTAAAAAACAAAGTTTAGAAAAACATGTTATGGAACAGATTTAATAAAAGCGGTTTGATCCTAAATAACAAGTAATAGCAACAAGCACAAATCAACTACTCGAACTCAACATTCGGACTTCTGTTGTATCCCTCATACATGCCTTACTCTAGAGAGAGTAGGCTTACAGTTGCTAAGGTTTTTCTTCCTCACAAAAACGCGTATCTCTCAATTATGAGCAAGTGTAACCCAAGCTACTCTTAGAGTGCGTATATATAGAGGCCACAGTAGGGACCATATGATTAGTATAACTACGGCTTCCTATGTAAATAAGGATTCCTAATCCAACTAGGATTAATCCATATTTACGTAAATTATAATTTATACCACTAATGAATTATAATTGCACTCCCTGCCATTCTAGGAATTATATTTCTTGCTCCATACTATTAAATGCTTATTTATCTCCCCACGCTAAGATTACAAATATCCTTTCATTAAATTAAATTATTAACAATTAAATTTAATAGACTTATTTAATATGTCGAATTTATAATCCACCTGTAGGGTTTGACATAATCAAAACTTATAAACTTCTTCAGGGAGGTATCATCAATCCCTATACCGGGACGTAGATTCTATCAATAATTAATATTCACCATACACATAATGTTATTGTCCAACTCACTGAGTTTATTAACCCACAAAGAATCTCACTTTTCTGTGAATCAAAACAATAAATACTACATGCACGTGTTTATTTATTATATTATGATTAAGAGCATAATCACTCATAATAATTATGAGGAATTAATTATTTTATATAGTCAGTATAAAAATAATTACCTCAACACGATACTGTTTAATACACTCAAAGTGTACTAGTACAAGGAGTTAGAACTATATCGTTCCATATAGTTAAAATAGACCTATTAAAACCTTGTGCTACAGTCCTACTGATGGCGTGTCCAGATCCATCTAAGACTGTGAATGATAAGTTTATATTCCATAAGAACTGATAATTTGATCGTCCATGTGTAAGCTAATTACACTCCAAAAGTGTAATCTAAAATCTCTAAATAGTTATTGTTAGTCCAACTAGGCTGCATATATTCCTCATTTTAATATAATAATTGTTCTAATAAGTGTTTGTGAGTATTTTACAAGTTTGGAATGAAGAAATGGTGGATTTAGAGTAAAAGGAGCTGAAATGTGTAAGCTGATTACACTCCAAAAGTGTAATCTAAAGTCCCTAAATAGCTATTGTTAGTCCAACTAGGTTGTATATATGCCTCATTTTAGTATAATAATTGTTTTAATAAGTGTTTGTGGGTATTTTGCAGGTTTGGAATGAAGAAATGGTAGATTTAGAGCAAAAGGAGCTAAAAAGTGTTTGGACCGTATGTATGCCTGCAGCGAATTTCAAAACTTCAGACAGCATGGATTAATGTAAGGCTAACCGTACGTACAGTATGTCCACTGTACATACAGTGAATAGTACCGTACATATGGTGAATAGTCCTCTGTGTAATTTTTACTGCTATATCTCTAGAAAATGATGAGATTTTTTGTATCTATCACCATTTTAGATTAGATTTACAGTCAATACGAATTTTAGAGAGAGAAAGTTAGTTTCATTTGTATTTTCTTCAATTTTCCTTGTAAGCAAACATCAATTTTTTTCCCAATTAATGCAGGATCTCCATTTCTTTATGCTTTCTATCATGGAATCAAGTAACTAAACTCTTATCTTGGATGTAATTGTGGAGATCTACCAAAGATCTCCAAGGGGTTTCAATAGAGGTAAAAGAACTTCAACGATCTATCTTATATTTACTTTAATTTCATTTCAATTGAGTTGTAGATCTATAGAACACTTAGATTCATAATCTATGTTAGTAATTGTTATGCACAATCATCTAATTGGTATAGGAATTGCACAATTGATGGTTTGTCTCTATGATTCTTACAATTGAATATCAATCTGCACTTAATAGAGCATGAATTTGAGTTTCTATGGTCGAAATCCTCCAAGCCAAGGATGCATGGAGTGACACTTGACTTGAGTTATACAATTCTCCATTGAAAACCTTGTAAAGAATTGGTGGATTGAAGCAATTGCATCCAAGCTTTTCGTTAATTGTTTTCAAATTTAGATAGAATTGTTCTTCACACTTAGTGCGATTAGTCGAAATTGTAATTACAACTCTCTCATCATCAACATATTTTTAGTTTTTTTTAGATAGTTTCAATTTATTTAAGTGACTTTCTAATTCGAATCAATTGTTGGTTGTTTGTTTATGTGACGCTTATATTTGGTTTGGTCCCATGGGAGATAACGATACCGAACGCTACCGGTCTATACTTCAATCGCGACACCCGTGCTCTTGCAGGGAAGCTCAGTTTTACATCATCTTTAAGAGCGATTCAAGTTTTGGAGTCATTGCTGAGGATCAAAAGCATAAGGCGAACACCAACAAGCTACGGATTGGAAAACTACTTGGGGAATTGCATACAAAAAAATAAAAAAAATAGCAAATAAAGGAGAAAAACAAAACTAAACAGAATAGCAAAATTACAAACGGGTGGGATTTGATCACTCACCCTCGACGGAAGCATCTACAGCTTCGGGCTTTGGTAATTTCTTTCTCCCTTAATGTGCTTAAATTTTTTGTTTTTCTTTGCTTAGTTTATTTTGTTTGACTTAGGTTTAGTTGCATTGCATTTTGCTAAGACTCCTTATGAGGAGACATTTAATGGAGATAGGATAGTGTGCTTAATTTGCAAATCGGTGGTATTGCTGTGCATAAGGAGATTGGAGGATCGGTTGGAGAACAAGGGAAAAATTCGTTGTCCGGCAATGCATGTTTGTGTATGATGTGTTATATGACCTGGACAGTCTATTATTTGTTGCATTCATCTTCGCATGCCACATTTCACTAAAGACATTCATAACCAACTTATGAGACTTGAGAGTGCGAGTAGTTCATCATCACTCACACCGGGACTTTCATTAGTTGTGGACCTAAGATTTCTTCCAATGGCATATATGAATGATCAAGGTTTGCCCAATGTCTTCCCTTCGAATCTTAACGTCGCACCGAATGCACCTAATTCAGAACTCCACCCTAATCTTCAACTCATTCCACCAGGGGTAGATCCCAATATAGGAGGCGATGATGATATGGAAAGAAGGAGTCACCATGGCGGCATGGATGCCCCCTATCAAAGAACCTTACGGGGCTACTTAAATCCTCCACGTCAAGCACCAACTTCATGTATAGTATTCCAGCCATATTACACTTTGCTTAACATTCGGCCGAGAAGCATGCAAATGCTTCCTCAATTCGATGGCATGGACTCTGAACAACCCTATGATTTCATTAAGGAATTTGAGGATGCGTACTCACTTATCATGGATAATTCTTGCCTGAAAGAGGTTTTGTTGTTAAAACTCTTCCCTTTTTGTTTGAAAGACAAGGCCAAACTTTGGTTTAATTCTTTAAGACCTAGGTCTATTCATTCATGGGTTGTACTTCAATGAGAGTTTTTAAAGAAGTTCTTTCCCAAGAACCGAACGAAAAGCATCCGAAGGCAAATTTCTCAATTTTTTCCTATGATGAGGCAAAACGTTCTTTTAATGTTGGGAGAGGTTTAAGAACCTCTTGAATACATGCCCTCATATTGGTTTCGCCGATTGGCACATCATCAACACCTTTTACTCATCTCTAACCCCTCAACTTCAGTACTTGATTGAGTTAATGTGTGCTGGGTCGTTCTTTGATAAACAACCCCATGAAGCCTATGAATACTTTGACACCTTAGCAAACAAGGCTGTGGATTGGGCACTTACCAGGACTCAAAATCCCGAGGGTCGTTCTATTCAACAAGGGGTAGGGTGATACCAATTAAAAGAGGTTGACGATGTTAATGCGGGAGTGGCCACTTTATCTAAGAAACTAGAGGCCTTATAAGGGAAAAAGGTGTTAGCGGTTGAGAGTGAGGTGAGGAAAGAGACGTGTTGCATAGTGTGTGACACTACCGACCATGACACATCTTCATGCCCAATCATTCTGGGGCTGAAAGAAGCTTTCCCTGGCAAGTCAATGCGATTAGCTAATTCCAAAGAGGAGGGGGCAACCCTTACTCTAACACCTACAATCCAGGATGGCGGGATCACCCTAATTTTGGGTGGAGGAATGAGAGGAGTTCAAAATCCTAACCTTACCAAGGAGGGTATCAAAACCCTCAACACTTTTCCACACCTCTTCCTCCATTCCAAACACCCCAATCTCAATCTTACCAACCCTAACCCATGGTACAATTCTCAAATCAACCCAAATCGTATCATCCTCCTGATAGGAAGCCTATGGAAGATAATTTTTATCAACTATCCAATGACATGAAAGCGGTTAACGTAAGGGTAGACAAGCAAGATAAAGTGTTGGACCAACATACTAGGATGCTTGAGGACATACAAAAGTAAATTTCTACATTAACATAAGCTTTACTCAAAATGTCCCGGGGAGATTCCCGGCTCAAGCTCAACCCAATCCGGTGGTTAGGCAAGTACACATCACCGAGGTTGGCATGGACCCTCATACAAGTTATGAACAAGTACAAGCCATCACCACTCTTAGAAACGGTAGAGTCATTGACAAAACCATCCCCTTCAAGGATGTAACTTCTAAACAATGTGTTGATCAAAAGGGGAAAGGAAAAGAAAATGAGGTTGCAAAAGAGGAAAAATCAAGAAAAAAGAGAACGAGTGATAGGTTTCAAGCAAAAAAGGAGGCCATTGTTACTCCTTTTGAGACTTTGAGTGAGAACACAAGGGATAAGAGGAAGGATATCTTGAAGCATGCACCTTTTCCTCAAAGGTTGACCAAACGAAAGAATAAACTTTTGAATGCCAAAATCTATGAAGTGCTCAAGCAAGTTAAGGTCAACATTCATATTCTTGATGCCATTAAGCAAATTTCATCATATGCCAAGTTCTTAAACGACTTATGTACTTTCAAGAGGAAGTTACATGTCAAAAAGACGGTTATGATGAATGAGAACCAAAGTGCAATCTTGTAATTCAAAACCGTTCCAAAATTCAAGGACCCTGGATATCCTACCATCTCTTGAACCAATGGCAACACTAAGATAGATCGAGTCTTATTGGATTTAGGGTCTAGTATTAATCTTCTCCCATTTTCGGTATGTAAGGAACTTGGTTTAGGAGAATTGCAACCTACCCATGTGACTTTACAACTCACGGATCGGTCTATAAAGGTTCCTAGGATTATCATTAAGGATGTGCTCATCCAAATTGATAACTTCTATTTTCCCGTTGATTTCATAGTGTTGGACACTTAACCCGTGGATAATTGTATAGCACACAACCAAATCTCAGTCATTCTAGGACGACCTTTCCTAGTTATTTCCAATATTATCATCCATTGTAGCAATGGGTTAGTGAAGCTTTTGTTTGGCAACACCACTTTTGAATTGAATATTTGTTCTGGTGCCAAACAACCAGGTGAGTGTGAGGATATCTGAGAGGTTGACATCATTGAAACAATAATGCAAGGCCACTTTGAGAATGAGTTCTTTGAGGACTTCTTGGAAAAAGCTTTGTCGAGGAGCGAGCCTCATGAAGCTTTAGATTGTCATGTTAAAGCTTTAGGAGAAATTTCTTCCTTAGGTCGTGAGAGTGCCCAATGTATGAATGTGGGTCAATGGACCCCTTCCTTTGAAGGAGAACATCTTCTCAAGATATGGCATGCCCCAAGCCATTATTAATGATGGTGGCTCACACTTTTGTAATAGACCTTTTACAATTTTACTAAAGAAGTATAGTGTGGTTCATAAGGTTAGCCTACTTTACCATCCTCAAACCCAAGGGCAAGTCGAGTTAGCCAATAGGGAGATTAAGAGAATCCTTAAAGAAACCATCAACCCTAATAAGAAGGATTGGTCCCTTAGGTTAACCGATGTATTGTGGGCTTACCACACGGGTTACAAGACCGTGCTTGGTGTATCACCATATAAGTTTGTTTATGAAAAGGCTTGCCACCTCCCGATGGAAATTGAACATAAAGCCTATTGGGTCATCTGGCAATGTAATGAGGACTTTGATGCCGCGGGAGCCCACCAGAAGCTTCAATTGAATGAACTTGATGAACTTCGTAATGATGCCTTTGAAAATGTTAAAATCGCTAAGGCTCGCATGAAGAAATTTTATGACCAACACATTCTTTGCAAATCCTTAAAGATTCATTAAAAGGTTCTTCTTTATGATTCGCGCCTTCATTTGTTTCCGGGTAAGTTATGGAGTAGGTGGGTGGGTCCTTACCTTATTACCAATATTTTTTCCCATGGTGCTATAGAAGTGAAGAACCTTACTAATGGGTCGGCTTTCAAGGTGAATGGCCAAAGGTTGAAGCCATATTTTGAGACTTTTGAGGGCGACTTAGACTATGTGGATCATATTGATCTATCCTCTTTTGATTGATGATGCCCTATACTTAGTCTGTTAGGAGTAGGAATAGTTTAGGTTAGTTTTCTTTCTTTCTTTCTTAGTTTTTTTTTTTTTTTTGGTTGGTTACATTTAGCTATGAGTATATTTTTGTTGTTTACAGTATTCTAGTTTCGCCTTTGAGTGAGGTTATTCTTATAGTTAGTTCTTTTTCCATCTTTGGGTTTAGTTAGGAGTAGCTAGTTTGTTTTTGTGGCCCCATTCAATTGATTCTTGGGAGAGTCCTATGCTCTTGATTTTGTGCAGGGAATCCCAACCAATTGGTACTTTTATATCATCCAAATTAATCTTCTTGCATGTGATACCTTAAGCTTTTAAAAGCGGGCTCCCGGCCATTATGTTTATGCTTCACTTCTCTCCCTACATTGCCACATTGTTGCTTTGGTTTTCCTTTTGGCATTCCTTCCCTTCCATGGCATCCAAGGAGACTTCTAAGGTAAACGAGAGTGTTTCCCGAGCCTTGAGTTCTGATGACTTGGAGGATCCGGACTACGCTGCATTCTTGCAGGCCTATACTTGCACTTCTTTGTCTCGGCTTCCCGCAGATGATGCCGTCACTGTCACTTGCTTGGTAGCCTTTCCTTTCCTTGACAAGTCTTCTCCATCATCTTCCAAATCGACCAAGAAGGATGCCGTTGCGTCTTCTGGTTCCAACATTTCTAAGAAATAGACTTGAGTGACCCACCAGGTGGTAGTTAGCAACGTAGGTTGGCTTGTTTCGGACTTCTTTTGTATAGGTCCTTTGCTTCTCGTTTCCTTATTGTTCAGGCCATCTTTGGCATTATATTGTTTAGTTTCCTTGTTTAATGAAATGACAAGTTACTTGATCACTCTCGTGTTTCCTTGTTTCTTTCTTGGTTTCTTGTTATACATTGAGGATAATACATTGTTCTAGGTGGTGGGGTGAGGGTCGATTGCAGAGCATTCTCCCATATTCTTGCTATTTTGGGCCTAGTTTTTTTCATTTTTGTGCAGAGTAGATCAATTCTAGGAGCTGTGTGTTTTACATCTTTAGTGTACGTATGGTTAGCCCATCGTACGTATGGTGGTGGAGGCGTATGTACGGTTGGCTACCTTGCGTACGCTGACGTGGCATTTGTTTAGTGCTGATGGTTTAGTTTTCTCGATCGTACGTATGATGACCTAGTGTGTACATACGGTCCCAGCCGCTCGAGTATACGTACGCTAGCACTCCGGCACCAAACATACGCACTTATCCACCGTACGTACAGTGCCCCAAATTTCCTACATAAACCCCTTATTTTAAATTGTGATTTGTTTCTAAACTAAGTCAACTCAAAGCTGACTCAGTGAAGGTGAGTGACGGAGTGTTTTGAGAGTGCAACGGAGCCTTACCGGATTCCAATTATAGTTCTACTTCTCTGTGCCCGTCTTCAGTCCACCTTTAGGTATTTTCTTGAGCCTTTCTTTTTCATTTCCTTGTCTTTCTTTTTAGTTTCTTTCTAGTTTCGCAGTTTAGCTAGTTCATTGGTATAGATGGCTCCACGGACCAAGAAGGTCTGCAGAACGCTCGTCGCTTTTGATGCCTCTCGGTTTGTTGACGGGAAGGCCCAATAGTGTTATGACTAGATTTTTAGTCAGAGATGTCTAGTGCAGGAGAGAATGATGACCCTTGAGCACTTTGAAGGCGAGCCATATTTGTGGAGAGAGATGTTTGAGGCTCGCAGTTAGCTTCGGTTGGCACAGTACAGTGGCTAGCATAGGACTAAACTAGTTGTCGAGATGATGGCCAACATCCGAGCACTTTCAGATATTACTAGGGATGAGTGCATAGTTTTCGTAGTTAGGGATAAGACCATTACCGTCACCCCAGCCACTTTTGCAGAGTTCTTTGGCCTCCCCAAGGTTTATGACCCAGCGTTGAGTTGGCCCCAACAAGGTAAGGTTGATCATGAGGTGATGGTCGCTGAGATTTGCCAGCCTGATACCTAGTGAATTTCTTCTCAAATTGAGAAGAAATTCCTTGCTCCTAGGTATGACCTGATGTTCATTTTCACTTGCAATTTGATTTATCCGTTAGGGAGTCAGGGAAAGGTCAGTAGGCATAGAGGCAGTTACTTTATGCCCTGGGGGCGAGTAAGACCATCGATCTTCTCTGCTACATGTTTGGAGTTTTCTATGAATCAGCAGTTTCGACGAAGCTGTAGGGGGCATTACCTTTCGCGGGCATGATGACTGAGTTGATTGTACGTGCCGGAGTAGCAGTTCCAGATGACACTCCTCTAGCTCCGGTACTTGCACCGATCGCCCTATTTACTCAAAATAGGGCTACAGGTCAGTTGGCAGGCCTTTAGAGACGGGTTGAGGCTTTTGTTCAGGCCCAGCAGCAGCAACAGTAAGCTCCCGTAGAGGGACAGCAGCCACAAGCCGAGGTTGAGCCGCAATAGTACAGCATTACAGGCATTCGCTCAGTTGTTAGATCAGCAGAGTGCACATATCGAGAGGTAGACCACGGCCATTCAGTTGATGCAGTAGTCTGTTGCAGGTCTCCAGATAGCCCATACCAAGCTCGGTCAGAGGTGTACGACTTTAGAGACAGCCCATGCAGCACAGATCATGGCATTACAGACAGTCTTAGGCACTCAGATTTCAGAGCTTCAGACCTCTCAGACCAAGTTTCAGGATGAGATTCGACAGGAGCAAACACGTTAGAGCCAGATGTTGACTGACATTTTGGCCAGACTTTAAGAGGATGAGGAGCCCGACTTTCCTGACTTAGCTATTGGTACTACAAACCTTGCATCTTTAGGATGGCATGATTTTCAAGATGATGATGATTTTGGATTTGGGCAGGGTGGAGTTTAGATAGCATCTCATATATATTTCATGTATACATTTCATTCATTGATGTATCTAAAACTCTGCGACATTTTTAATGTAGTCCATTTCAGTTCCATATGATTACATGCCAATTTTGAGTTTATATGATATGTCTCTTTCAATGTATATTCACTTCTTGTATACAAAGGTTCTTTTACAGATATGAGTTAGTGGATATTTTATCTTTATCTATTGTATGATGGTAAGAGGTTGACGGTATTATATGATTTCTCTCACTATGTACTTCCCATATTTAGCATCCATTAGTAATTTATCGGTTGACTTTTCTTATTCATAATGGAGGTGTTGATTCTTTGCATGAGAGATCATAGCATATCTTATGAGATTCAATTCGGGATTCATGAATGATTAGGGGTTAGCATGGGGCATGATCATAATATGATGGGCATTATTACTCTTTGATTTCAATATGAATGAGATATGGTTTTGATTACATTATGATGAGATGATTGCATTTCGAGCACAGATCATATTAAGTGGTGTACAGTGTTGATCTTTGCATCTATGACCTAATTGAGTGGGGATCATTAACCGGTGAGAGTAGATCCTATTGCTTCATTGGAGAGATTTTTACACTTACTCAAATGAGCTCTTCTCGACTTCTTGCATATACAAATGACTTTATTATATTTGTGTTTAGCTTGTTGGTTTGATATTGATTGGCACTTGTATTCTATCAAGATTTATATACACAATACTTACTTTGGAAATAATTTTAGGCCCTCTTTGTTCACTTTGAGCTGTGATTACACCCTAAAAATGTAATAATAAGCCCTTAATTCGCATCTTGTTAGACTTAGATTGTAGTTAATTGTCTTAATTTACTTTCATATTTGATTTATTATGTTTTTTATGTGTTTTTTAGGTTATAGAAGTTAATAAAGGCAAATAGATACAAAGAATGATCAAAGCGGGTTCAAAACGAGCAACCGATGATGAGAAGTCCAACCTATCTTGGTATTTTGGCCATAACTTTTCACTCCAATGTCTGATTGAGCTTATTTTTATGTCATTGAAAAGAAGACTTCAAGAGCTACAACTTATCGTCTAATGTGTATTAGCTGAATCGGCCTCTAAGGTGGTCAAAATCGAACTTCCAAGTTACTATGTTAAATAGTGATGAATAGTATCCGTTCGAACGGTGCGTTCGAACAGTACTCACCATTCAAACGGTTATTGTTCATCAGACGGTGAACAGTAACCGTCCGATCAATGCGTCTAGATGGTGAATAGGGCGCCTGGACAGTGAATAGTACCTGTCCGAACGCACTTCAGACGATCATCAAACGCACCGTCTGATGACTGTTTAGACGATTATTGTTCACCCAGAATGTATTTTTTGCATCAAAAGCTACATTTTTAGGGTTTTTTGTAGAGCTTTTGAGTAGAGGGTTAGTTTTGAGCAAGGGGGTAGCTGGAGAGCTCCTCTAAGGTTGGTTTTTTTTTTTTCTTTATTTTTAGCTTAGATTTAGCTTTGTAATGGTAATATAGGAGTAGAACTTGTAATTTTCTTTCATTGTATAATATTGTATTTCATTTTCTTTCACTTTCTCTCATTTTCTTTGTAACCAAACAACTTTATTATTTAAGTAAAATTTAGATTTAAAGCTCTTTATGCTTTCTTTTCATTTTTATATGCTTTTATGATGTTTTCAAGTAGCTAGAATTTAGATTGGGTTCAAATGTGAAAATCACCCAAATAATCCAAGGAATTCAATTGGAGGTATCTCATGGATTAATTGTCATATTTTCTTAGAATTCCAATTTCTAGTAATTAGGTGTGAAATTTTAGAAAACTTAGATTATTGACTAAGTTTGGGGATTTTCATCACTTAAATCGATGGTATTAAGTTAGGACCCTTGACTAAACAAATACTCCACAATTGCTAGAAATTTATTTTCACAAATTGATTGAAGATACCTTAGAAAACCTAGGTTCTTGACTATGTTTGGCTAATCAATGTACAACCCACAAATTTGGTATTGACTAAGTTGAATTGATGGTATTAATCTTTGATTCCCCTTTGAATATGTATCTAATTTTTATTGCTTGAGAATTATCGATTTTCAAAGCTAAATCCTCCGAATCAAACACACTTAAATGTTGTGTTTGATTTGAGTTATAAACCTCATTGAAAACCTTGGATAAAAATGAGTGGTTGGATCATTTGAGCTCAATTCCCTTTTAATTGCTTTAATTATATTTTCATTTTGCTTTACTTTAATTGTCTAGTGTTAATTATTTTTATTTTCATTGCAATAGGTTAGTAATTCAAAACAACCATTAAAAACTCAAAAGATTTTTGGTCTATTTTATTTTCTTTCTTTTATTTTAAATTCGATTCACTTAATTGCAATTCGACCTTAGTTAGGTTAGTGTGAGGTGAGTGCTAGAGCCTATATTGGGTTAGGTCCCTTAAGAGAGAACAATACCGGATTATTACTGGTTTATACTTCATCGCGACCCCCGTACTCTTACGGGGTACTAACTTTATTTGTAAGAATACCGCATTTGGAGGCGAGTCAAGCTGCCGAGTTTTTATTGATATTTTCCTTCTTTTTGTCGCCACATCTTCACACCATTTGTAATGCAATTTTAAATCTCATGAAGAAAAAAAAAAGATAAAAAAGAGAGAAGAAGAAAAAAACAATCATTAGTAGCAAGTGCTAAGTGTTCCCATTCTTTTGATTTCAGAAAAAAAAAAAAAAAAAAAAAAAGAAGAAGGAAGGGGGGGGGTGTAATACAGGTGTAGAAATTGAAAGCATATGAGAAAGTGAAAAAAAAAAAAAAAAAGAGAGAGAGAGAAAACAAAAATGATTGATAGGTGAAGAAAATTGACACCTTAAAGAGAGGTGAGGTTGATATTGTAAAAATTGAAAGTTGGAAAAGGATAATGTCTTTTAATGAGCATTACATGCCTTGAATCACACATGTTTTGCATTTTCACACCTTTCTTTTCCTTCTTACCATACCTTGATACCTCTTGGCCTTCCCTTATAAAGTCCTTGATGATCCGAAGCATGATTCTCAATTGAAATCTTCATGGAATGTAAGACATCATTTGCACATCATGCTTAATTGATTTCTATGCCATAAATCATTCTTTCATGAAATTATGCCAAGTTGATACACTTACATTATATTGTCTTTCTTAGTTTGGTTTGCTCTTTTGCATGACTTGCACACTTACTCCTTTATTAAGAGCAGCCAAGTGAGATAAACTGTGAGTTTGATTATTCATTGAGTGTATATCCAGAGAGTGTTTGGACCGAAGCTTTAAGGTTGTTGGTGTGAAGTGAAGCATTGTAAACTACCATATATGATCCTAGCACACACACACTCATGAATCTTGTCATAAGGTCTTCATAAACTCATCTTGCTTGTATTGGAAGGAGAGATACGTTGTTTTGAGTGTTGTGATATACTCTTATACATTTCTCCTTTATTATTCTGAATCTAAGATTGTTGATTATAAGGCGATGTTTGTGGGTGTCATCACTGCAAACTCTCACGAGACACTACTCGTTCACTTGAGGGGTGGTGATTACACTCCAAAAGTGTAGTCTAAAGTCCCTAGATAACTATTGTTAGTCCAACTAGGTTGTATATATGCCTCATTTTAGTATAATAATTATTCTAATATGTGTTTGTGGGTATTTTGCAGGTTTAGAGTGAAGAAAGGGTGGATTTAGAGCAAAAGGGGCTGAAAAGTGCCTGGACCGTACGTACGGTTGAAGTAGTCACCGTACGTACGGTAAGTTCTACCGTACGTACGCCTGTAGTGGATTTCCAAACTTTAAAGAGCATGAATTAGCGTAAGGCTAACCTTACGTACAGTTTGTCCACCGTACGTACAGTGAACAGTACCGCACGTACAGTACCAGCGTCCCCTGTGCGATTTTTACTATTATATCTCCGAAAAATGACGAGATTTTTTGTATCTATCACCATTTTAGATTAGATTTACAATTAGTACGAATTCTAGAGAGAGAAAGTTTGTTTCCTTTGTATTTTCTTTCATTTTCCTTGTAAGCAAACATCAATTTTTTCCCCAATTAATGCAAGATCTCCATTTCTTTATGCTTTCTATCATGGAATCAAGTAGATAAACTCTTCTCTTTGATGTAACTGTGGAAATCTACCAAGGATTTTTAAAAGGTTTCAATGGAGGTAAAAGAACTTCAACGATCTATCTTATATTTACTTTAATTTCATTTCAATTGAGTTGTAGATCCATACAACACTTAGATTCATAATCCATGTTGGTAATTGCTATACACAATCATCTAATTGGTATAGGAATTGCACCATTGATGGCTTGTCTCTATGATTCCTACAATTGAACATCAATCTACACTTAATTGAACATGAATTTGAGTTTCTATAGTCGAAATCCTCCGAGTCAAAGATCCATGGAGTCACACTTAACTTGAATTATGCAATTCTTGATGCAGCGGGATTTACAAGAACAAGATAATCAACCCTAATCCATTGATTCATCACAAATACCGAATTAAGATTCTTTCTCTAACCTATTGATTCACCACGAATACCAGGTCCAAAGGCATCAAACGTTCGTTGACTTGCAGACAATATCGAACAATTAGAAAAAGGTGCAAAATCGCACGCATAATGTATTAATCTCCAAACTGCGGAAGATGTCTTAAACAAGAGTATAAATATGCGGCACAAAACCCTAGGGCCCGGGGCAAACCGGTTTAATAGGAAAAAAAATTGACGAAAACCCAAAAAATAAGCCTAGAACATTAAATGGACCCAAAATCATACTTAGGAGCATTTTTTTACGTTTTCCTAGGCCGATAAATTATTTCTTTTTCCCTTCTTTCGGCTCGTTGCTAGCTTTTTGAAAACATATTATAATAAGAAAACAGAGTTACGGAGCAAAAGTTACAGCCGATTAAAATTTACCAACTACCGGTTCACGCGCCGCACAGGCATAATGACGCCCTCGGGTCTCCAAGTAATCTTCTACTATGCTATCTGCATCAATTCTCCATTGAAAACCTTGTAAAGAATTAGTGGATTGAAGCAATTGCATCCAAGCTTTCCGTTAATTGTTTTCAAATTTAGATAGAATTGGACACTTAGTGTGATTAGTCAAAATTGTAATTACAACTCTCTCATCATCAACATATTTTTGATTTTTTTTTAGATAGTTTCAATTTACTTAAGTGACTTTCTAATTCAAATCAATTGTTGGTTGTTTGTTTATGTGACGCCTATATTTGGCTTGGTCCATTGGGAGAGAACAATACTGGACGCTACCGGTCTATACTTCAATCATGACACTCGTGTTCTTGCAGGGAAGCTCAGTTTTATATCATCTTTAGGAGTGATTCATAAGCTGTACTCTACATACCAAATCATCTACCATATAGAATAAGAGACACATATACATAATCATTAAATAAATAACGTAATATAAACATTGCTCACACATATTCTCATTAAAATTGAATAACTAATTTATTAATAAATATTAAAAACTATTACACAAAGTATGTCTTTTAATATAAATCCCTAACATAAATAACTTTTAGATTGATTTAATTACAAATTCAAAAATTTTCAATTATCTAATTCAAAATGAAAAATTAAATTTATGATACCAAATAAACAATAAGCTAGCTCTGTTTGTTTCACTGGAAAATAAACTTCTAGAAGAAAAAAAATTTCTTGAAAAATATTTGGCAGTAAAAATTTTATTTTCCGTGAGTTTTTAGTTGTTTAGTAGGAACTACAAAGTTTTTGGAAAAGAATTATTTTATGCCTAGTTGTTATATGGACAAAATACAAGAGTAAAATAATTTTTTGAATAAGGTTACATACCTGATTTAGACATAAAGAGAGAGGGAGAGATTGTAAAAATTTGAACTCATATTTATAGAGTACCATCATAGTGGATTAGGGCGTTAATAGAGAGGAAGAGATTGAGAGATATTTGAACTCTTTATTTTTAAACATTTCATCCAAATACTTCTATTCTTTTAAGATAAAAACTCAAATGTTATTTTTTAATCTTTTCCTAATAGTTTGGAATATATTTTCTTAAAGTTTAGAATTTTCAAACGAACAAAAAATTAAATTTTCTTAATTTTTGAGAAAATATATATATATTTTTTATATTCTCCTGTGAAACAATGGAAACCTAAGCTCAGAGCTAGGGTGCCAATTCAAGTTTGTCTCTACTCAAATTCAAACTCATTACACATAGAGAGTCAAACAGACACAGACTAGCCGGGCAGATCACAATCTCCTGTGCGGACAGTAATTGCTGTTAATTTAATCACATAAAAGCATCAATATGCCCTCCACTACAAAAGAAGAAATAAAAATATTTTACGCGGAAACCTTTCTTAATTTTATATGTTTCATTAGTATCTGTCGTTTTACAGCCCAATCAACTGATTAATGAAATAACAAAAAGCATGTGCATTGTGCCTATTTGTCTCTCAAAAAGACAGCTGGGTGGTGGGTATTTAAAATTAATGCAACAACGAAAGATTGTGCAACAATGAAACCTTGCAGCGAGAGAGAGAGAGAGAGAGAGAGAGAGGTGTGAAAGGCAGAATGAAGCAACCTACAACCTGTTATTATTCTGAGCTTTCTAAGCTTTTGACAAAGAGGGAAGAATTAACAAAGACAGTCTTGTATGTATAAAGTGAAGTTTGTTTATGTTTATTTTATGTCAGATGATGCTTAGAATAGCCGATCCCAGGTTTTTCACAAGATCCTTTGCTGTGGTGCAGATTTCAGCGTCCATCTGTGTAAAATGAAAGTAAATCGGTTTGGGTCAGCAGAGAATAAACCTCTACATATGCTATTATTTGATATTTGATTTAGTGACAAATGCATAACATTCATTTCAATGAGAAGAAAATGGTCTTCAGGTATGTTCGTTGTATAAAACTAAAGACAGTACTAATGCGATCGATTATGAATCCAATCTTAATTAATTAATTAATAATAATAATAATAATAATAATAGAAACTTAAATAATGGGAGAGATCTCTGTTTATAAATGGTGTAATAATATTTGTTCTTAGAGTAATGCTGGATGAACAGAATTTTTCATAATGATATTTACAAAAGCATAACTTTATTCTTATACTATTCCATAACTCTTTTACAAATAGGAATTTCCTTATAGAATTTCCTTATTTTGGTTTATTCATTATTGGTGTAATGCTATACAAATAAAATTTGAGTAATAATATACATGCAGAAAAACTATACAGAATAATATGGTTAAGTTGTAGATCTATTATTTTAGAATAAAAAATCACTAAGGTCCTATTTAATTACAAAACTGTTATTGCCACATTATTCTACTGTAAGATTGTGTAAGCATATTCTGAAAAGATAACATTTTTCATAAAATTTTTGAACATAATGATTTGATTGTTTGTGCTCCTTTCATTTTAAATCTAGACATCCATCGTTTTGATTTATAAGTTCAAAAAACATCACTGCCATTATTTTGGTTCCTAAAGATCAAGAATTACTCCCTCTTTACAGCACTCAAAATAGAGTTATTTTATGGATTATAATGCAAGTGTACGGAAGACAATGACATAGCCTGCAATCTTACATTACCTAATATTTGGCAAGCATGCATGAAAGGTATATTACCTCCCCAGAACTAATAAATATCATAATAATAATACTTGTTAAATCGCTAAACAAGTTGTGTAATGAAAATACATTGTAATTTTGGTATTGTCATTACCACATTTTTCTAGATGAAAATTTTATATCAACATTTTTTTTAAAACAAAAACCAAGTTAACATGTAGCTGTAAGCTAATCTCTTTCATTTCTTTATACAAAGGTAATAGCTTATCATAATATTTTAGCAGCTAAATAAATCAGAAAAATTAAAGAATTTAAAATTGTTCATTGAGCTATTGATGAAATAGAGTAAACAAAAAGGGTTTAGACTTCAGGATGTTACCTGAGCAATAACTGTTGTATCAATGGTGGTATTACCGAAAGGCATGGCAACAGCATTGATGATAGTTAGATGAAGCTTCTCCATTTCGCTTAGTATTTTGGGCAGGAAGCCATTGTGTTGCTTGCTATGGATTCTAATTAGAACATCCATGTCTGAAACTCTTACTTCGATCTTGGGGAATGCTTTACTGGAACTGCTATCGAAGTTCTCATTGGATGAAGAGGTGTCGTCATCACCAGAGAGGAAGGATCTCTTTACACAGAAAACTGATTCCACAGGTTTTTTTTCAGCTTCTTTTTCCAGTGTCTTTACACGTTCTTGAAGCTGTTTTATGTAGCTGATAGCACCTCCAAGGATAGAAGCCTTCTCCAACTGTAGGCAAACATCAAAATTTAAGTTGAGGACAGACATAGGGCTATAAAACAAATCAAACTATTCGAACTCGGTTTGTTTAAAATATGTTTGAGATCAGCTTGTTACGTAAATGAATCAAACTTGAACATATTTTAAAACTAGTTAAATCTATGAGTTCGATTCAAACTCCACTGAATAAGCTTATATACACTAAAAAATTCAAACTACTTGAGCTTGGATCATATTCGGCTCCATTAAAGCACGTTTGATATCGGCTCAAAAGTTTAACAAACTAAGCTTGAACACATTTTTTAGCTCATTAAGATTTTCAAAGCAAACTTAAACAACCTATTACTCGAATCAACTTGGCTCGTTTAGTGCCCTAGACACAGTTAGAAGTATGTCTTGGTTTCACTTGCCTTTTTGTTTCCTACTTCTACCTTTTCTTGACTTTTTTTTTTTTAACACTGCAGTAATATACTAAAGATTATTAGAGTGTTTGGTTAAGTTTTGTTTTCCTCTTCTGTTTTGTTTTAGTATTCTTCAAAGGAAAAAAAAAAAAAAAGAGAGAGAAACTTTTAATTTTTCAAAGTTAAAAAAGGGACAACAAAAACACTGTCGGTCATATATATATATATATATATTGTATGAAAACGGTATTAAAAACTAAAAAAATATTTATTTTATTCTTAAAAAGTGTGGTATTTTTTTAAAAAAATTTACAAAGCAAGTTAGGGTACTTATTTAATAAACGCAATCTTGACAAAAAATAATTTTCAAACTAATTTATCAAACACAGTTTCTGTAAATTTCAAAAGACAGAATATAAGAACTAAAACTATAACCTAAGCCAACGGCAGGTAATTGTGTGTGGCGGCATCTGATACAGATTTCCAACTTTTCAAGGCAACAATTACCACCATCACATCTTCTACAAATGAATGCACAAGTCCCAGTTAAATCAAAAAATGAACATGATTTTAAAAAGAGTACTGTTATACAATCAAAAAATTATTGAATTTATCACCAGAATGATATAGTTGAATAAAAGACATTCACTTTAAAACAAAATATTCATTATAATGACTTTAAATTGTAACAATGTCACTACCTACCACACCCTTCTGGTGAGATTTTTTGTAAAAAAAAAAACTTTTTAAAATTATAGCATTTTTCGTTTCAGGAACTGTTATTACCTTCCTTAGATCTGGAATGAGTGAGGAAAGAGATATGAACCGCTGAGTCAGCCTTTCGCGATGTTTCCTCTCTGCCAAGACATGTTCTTGAACTTTTGAAGGTGACCTAGAAGCAGTGCAAACCCTTTTGCTCCCTTCAGTACCAAATGCCAGTGTATCATATAGGTTCTCATTAGAACCTTGAGAAATCAAAGGTGAGAAGTTTATACTTCCACGAGACATCAGCTCATGATCTTTAGGCTTCATGGTGCAGTTCATATTGCTGTAGAAGTTGGGTGAACTCGCCGATGCTGAGTTCAAGTAGTTCTCAAAAGAAATAAGGTTAGAGGAGGAATAGGAAACAGCAGCGGCCTTTGGAGTTAGTTTTTTAGCAGGTTTCTGGATGCTAGGCTGAGAAGTTTCAATTGGCCTGCCTGTGGGATTGAGAGATGGGTAAATTGAGTAGCTTTCGGAAGAGAAAGGCTTAATATTGAGCTCATCAACCGAGTCATTAACAGATTTGGTTTGGCATTGGTGGATCAGAGCTGGATCTTCCATTCCCTGGAAGTTGAAATCAAAATTCATCCGAGCAATATTTTAATACAAGGTGTATCCCCTAAAATGGCTTCTAATAAAAATTAAAATACTACAGCAAAATTATTCTTGCGAAATTTTCTCCATAAAGTTTTTCAAAATTTGTACCTATAAATAAATATAAAGATCAAATGAACAATGACTATTCAGATAATTATTCAAGACGCCTTGGAATATAACAATTGTTATCAACCCTATTATCCTTTCTACCTAGGTACATAAACGTTCTTAAATGCAACAACCCAGATAAGAATCCTACCAGTTTGGATAAGCACCCGGTGGCCGAGATATCCATTGGCGCAGCTTCTTTGGATGATATCTCCTGAAAGGCACCCAAATCTTATATTGAGAAGGCATAAAACGAAGTAAGATATCGATAAATAGAGTGATCCCAAGAATGTTAGCCTTCAAAATTCAACATATAGTCAATGAAATAGATGATTCAAGCTGAGGTTGAGCATAGAAAGTCATCAAATGCGTGAAAGTTATAAGAGTATAGATGAAACACAAAATCCACACAATCAAAAGGAAGAGAAAACTCAAGAATCTAGAAATAGATCTACATGTTATCAAGTGAAGATTGAGAGAAGTAAAACATCCATTAGAACATGTTATTATATGAATTTAAATTACGATTTAAGGGGGAAGGAAACTCAAAATTGGCAAGATATGGAATAAATTGTGTGCTGTTATATTCATATGCTATGTGTACATGCAGAAGAACACACAAACATACAGGAATGAAGGAAAGAAAAAGAGCCCAAATAAGCCATGGATGCTCTGAGAAGAGTAATTAAAAGCATAATTACCTTTCAAAAGAACAGAAGACTTTCCTTTCTGTTTCTCCGGTTGGCCAAAGCAGAATTGTACCCTTTATAGCTGTACGAACGGGCTTGACTGATACCTCCCACTCGCACGTGTGAAAATTTGTCCGCAAATGGAGATGCTCTCTTTCTTCCTCTCAAATCAAAAGATCGTTTCATCTCACAAACAGAGTAGGGGTCAAGCATGCTTTTCCAAGCTATGTACCCATTTTTTTTTATTTTTTACTGAATTCCATTTTCAATAAATCGTGGGAGTCTCATTTTTATCGGTTTTTGTCTTTGGTTTTCTTTTTGAAAATTACTTTTATTCTCAGAAATAGAATAAACAAAAAGCGTTAACAAAAAAAAAAAAATCTATTTCACAAATTATTTTGGGACAACATTTTTGGAAAATTCCCCATATTAAGAGAAAGTTTTAGATTGATTTTGTAAATTGTCAAAAACTATTTTCATACGAGATTAAAAGCGATTTACAAGAAATGGATTAAGCAAGCCACCTCTTGAGTATCCTACATCTAGAAAGGTATTGTTTAATGTAGAGAGACTTTCAACTCTAAATTGTGGTTTGGCAATGGTAAGTTGATTCACTTATGGATGATATTTGGCTGTCTCACTGTCCTCAAAGATGCATTCAATAATTTTTTTTTTAATCGGTAAGATGAAAAACCAGATCCTGTGCCAAATGAAAAGTGTCTTGCATTGGCCGAATCTATTGCCTTGTTATGACCATCCGTCATGTGTAGTATGTTCGGACAGGCTGGGCAAAGCGGTAGCAACGCTCAGATGAAGACTCAAACTCTTGGCGCTACTCCTCTTAGGCATCATGTTAGGTTGTTTTCTATCTCCTTGTTATAACGTCTTTGGCCTTTACCAACTTTTTTTAGAATTTGCACTAGTTATTTTTATTTTACACGAGGTGTTGTGATGCTTCCTATGTTGATGGCCACCCGAAAATAATGAAGATACTTCAATGCAAAGTAGCACCAGGTCCAAATTTATCGTACAAATGCAAGTTTCTATTATTTGTTTTCATGTATTGAAGATTCTGAGGATCCAAATGTTATAAACTATTGTACAACTACCTAAAACTGACAGCTATTATAATCTAAGTTACAGATCTTATTCTTTTCGCAACTTGGCTGTAAGTTTTCATAAGATGAGAAAATTTTTAAAACTTTGATTAGGTCAGAAACTACTTAATCAATCTACATTCTGATGGGGATAATTTGTTTATTGAGACCCACATGCTTCTTCTAGGTGTTGAAGTCCCAAATAGGCATTGGAAAGCAAGTTTTTTTAATAGATTTATTGAACTGACATGTAAGTATAGTCAAAATGAGTGCTATCAATGGAAGTTGTGAGGTCAGCTCAAAGTGTTTGTTTTTCCCCTTCAATTCCTCTTTCTTTATTTTTTTATTTTTTATTTTTTTGGCCTTTAAAATTGTGACATAGTTAGACGCGTATTAAACTCCAGTGCAATGTCAGCATGGAGGAAAAGTTTACAAATGTGACTAATTAAGGTGGATAAAAACTAGCTTAGTTTGAAGAGTCCAACATCACTGGGATTTAGGCATTTCTAGATTTTTGTTTAATTTCTCAACAGTGACAGTGGCCAATGCAATTCCATTATGTCTAATTGATAAAATCATAAAATCAGCTAGATGGAATGTCTCTGTCTTTGAAAATAACATCAACATATTATCCAAGGTTTTCTTGTTAAAGGTTTTAGTATTGAATCCTTTTTATCATATTGTTGATGATACATATTTAAGTTACACTTTGTTAATAATTTAAGCTTTTAGATGAGTTACTGAATAACAATTTTGTAGTATTGAAGTGGCTTATGGTGAAGAGCCTCATCACATGTAAGGGGACATTAGGGGACCTGGGCATTCAACCTCCAATGAAAAATATGAAGAATGCTTCGCTATGTATCCCTACTGCCATGCATAAACTCATTGACTCTCATATTTACCTAACATATATACCAAACTATAGTGGGGAAATGGTACTTTATAAATCCTTACTGCACTTCCCAATATTGAAAATAATAAAATAAAAGAAGCATAAACTTATCAATTGTCATATATATATATATATATACATGTCACATAGTAAGTACTGTAGGGATAGGTAGACTATGTAAATCCTTATCTTGAAACTGAAGTTTCACCTTCCAATTATAATATCCGTGGCTTTTTCAAGTAGTGTTATATTTTAAATAGGGAGAAAAAGACTTCAACATGATTAAACTGAAGTTTTCATAAAAGATTAAGGTAGTTTTTTTCTTACTCTTTTTAAAATGAACACTCAAAAAGCCACGGATGTTAAAATTGGAAGAAGAGGTGAAACTTCAGGTCCAAGGAAGTTCTGAGGGTTGAAGCCTACAATTATGAAGCTGGCAAAAAATAACTCTGCATATTATAGTAAAATCTTGCTGGTGGATTATTCATGTTAGTGGGAATCTATTGGAGACTAGCACAGACGAAGGATGGTTGATATGATTTAAGAAACCCTACGATGAGGTTTTTGCAACTGTGAACACATCTAATGGGGTTGGTGCAGCTGCAGCCGCCAATATATATATACACACACATATGTATACATACATATATATAAATATATTGAATATGAAGATCATGAGGATCCATTTCTTATCATTTCTTATTAGCACACGGATGTACATGATTTCTAATATGATTATTAATTTCCCCTGCTCTCGATAAAATATGATTTATAAAGAAAGTTCCAGACAAAAAAAGGGGTTTTCTTCCATAAGATACTGATAGGAGAAATAGTAATCGATCATATTAGAATTAAATTATATCTACTTTCTTCATTTTGTTAAGGGGATGATTACCTGGTGAGCTGTCTGTCTCTAATTGCATATTAAACATTTTTTAGTTCAAAGTAATGCTATTCATTATCCCATTTCTCATACACTTTTTTTACTCCTATAAACAAGGAAGCGAAACATACATTTATTAATGCACATTAAACTCACTCACTTGTATCTAAAAATTTAAATTACAAGGAGAAATGAGATTATGTGTATCTTCCTCCTTTAGCTCAATAATTACTATTTTCCATGATTGGAAAACATAATAACCAATGCATCGATTAACACCCAGTGATAAGGGTCTGTTTGATTCATGTGGAAGGGGAATGGAAAAGAAGGGAAAGGAAATGCCAGAGAAAATGTGGAGAAGTGATTTTATTTCCCTTGTTTGATATGCAAAGAAAATCATAGGAAAGTGTGAGAAAATCACTTTCTCTTGTTTGAAATTGAAAGAAAAGAGGAAGGAAAATAATATAGTATCTACTAAAAAAGAAATAGGAAGAAAAATGAAAGAAAAGTGAAAAGAATACAACTTTCTCTTCCCTTTCTCTTTTCTTCCTTCTTAAATTAGAAATCAAACAAAGGAAAAGAATTTTCTCTTCTCTTTCCTTTCTTTCCTCCAGTATCAATCAGAGCATAAAATTCTACACAAGTCACTCATCTTGGAGTTTGAATAAAAGTTCAGCTCATTTATACATGTCCTAAACGAATTCACTCACAGTCGCCGACTCAAAAAAACTATCACGTACGTGTACAAGAATAACGATTTAGGTAAATCCACCACCAATTGGGAGGACAAACCATCCCTGACTCTAATTTGGCTCTTCCCAAATAGCAAATGCAGTTGATTCCAATTTGAAAAGCCTATTCTGTGCAGAGGGAGAGGTGATTATGTATTTCTTTCTTAATTTCTAGTTAATCAAGGTGAAGGAGCAGAAAGTAGATAATACTCTTTAGGATATATTCATGATTGATTGTGCTCTAAAACTACAATCTACATGCCTTAATTAGTTATTTGTTAGCCTTAGAATAGGTTTAATTATGTTGTTTTAATCCTAATTCGTTACTAACTTAGTCTTATGTATGTTTTTATGAATTCTGGCTTAAAAATGAGAAATTTGGGCTAAATTGGAGAAGGCATCTAAAGTGTGTCTGAAGTGTGTCTGAAGTGAGTTCGAACGGTAAATAGTATAATTTGAACAGTGAATAATAACGTCTGAAGTAAGTTCGAACAATGAATAGTACAGTTCGAATGGTGAATAGCGGCGTTCGAACGGTGAACAGGCGTTCGAATGATACGTCAAACGGTGTCATGCCAAAATCAGGTCCGAAAACCATTCGATAGATTCAGAGAGCATAGAAGCCGTCCGAAGAGCGTTAGAAATCCATTCGAACGGTCAATTTGGTGTTCAAAGTCCGTTCGAAGGCCGTTTGAATGGTACAGCGGGGTTTCCTATTATTTCTGCCGCCTGTATAAGTTGGGATTATTGTTATTTTGAGGGGATATAAGGGTTGACTTTTTCTAGAGTTTTGGGAGTAGATTAGAGTAGTTTATTCATAGTTTTCATTTAGTTTTTAATTCCTGTAATTAGATTGCTTAGTCTTTCAATATATTTTTCATAAATTTACATACAACTTTGCATATCTATGATTATGATGAGTAACTAGATTTCATCTTAGAATCAATTGTGAAGATTAATTGAAAATTTTGGATGAACAAAGGAGGTAAGATTTTGGGTTTTAAAGTTAAATTTTTCTTTCTTCTTTCTTCTTCTTTTTTGTTCTAGAAACCTTTGAAAACCTGAACATTTGATTATGTTCGGTAACGTTTATGCATGAGTCTATATTCAGTATATGCACTACACGAATTGATGGTACTCGTTCTTAATTCTAACAACCCGATTTATTCTAGAAGTTGAAGTTTTGAAAAACAGTTGTTTTTATCGCTAAATCTTCTGAATCTGAGACATGATGTAATCGAAAGATTTGAGTTATTAAATTATCTCCTTTGGAATTCCAAGAGACATAATTGGTTGGAATGATTGATTCCAGGACCTTTTTATTTCTTAGTTTAAATTAGATAACAAATCTTTTCTCAACCTAAAATCATATTTTTGTTTATTGGAATATTTTTCCTAAGATTTTTGATCCACAGTAAGATTTCCTATTTATATAAACCATCTTCCCTGTGGGATCGACCTCGTACTTACAAGAAATTATTACTACATCGAGGTCGTGCACTTGCGGTTAAGTATCACCCTTTTAAAGAGCGATTAAGTTTTTGGCGTCATTGCCGAGGAGCATATTATCGCACAAGGGATCGTAAGAGGCATATTAGAACATGAAACTTAGTCCACGTGAAATCTAGCAGACTACTTCGCCATTCGTCTATCATAGTAAGGAAATCGACGGCTAAGGCAATACCGGTAACTTTGTTCCACCCTTTTCACGTTAATTTTTAGGATTTATATGTTTTTCCTTTCTTTTGAGGGGTCTAGGCAGTCATTTAGGTAGTAGGCAGATTTAAAGGCGATTAGGTTTTGTGCTAATTGTTTATTGGTGGTATTACTTTGCATGCGAAGATTAGAGGTTCGGCTGGGATAAAGTACTTGTTTTGTGGGCAACGGAGTTGATATTTTTGAGAAGATTGGAGGTTCGGTTGGACTATATATGCTTTTTGTGTGCATTGCATATGTATGTCCTCATATTTTAGAGATCATATACACCGTCTTGTTCGAGACGACCCGTTGCGTAATTTACCATCAGGTTACTTGACCCCATCACTCACTTTTCGTAGTCCAGTAGACCTTCCCAGTTTTCCCTTGATTGTTGACCTAGGGCCCATTCCATCACTCATTCGTCATAGTCCAGTAGACCTTCCCAGTTTTCCCTTGATTGTTGACCTAGGGCCCCTTCCCAGTAGACTTTTCATGTTAGTTTTTAGGATTTATTTGTTTTTCTTTTCTTTTGAGGGGTCTAGGCAGTCATTTAGATAGGAGGTGGATTTAGAGGCGATTAGGGTTTATGCTAATTGCTTATTGGTGGTATTGCTTTGCATGCGGAGATTGGAGGTTCGATTAGGATAAAGTACTTGTTTTGTGGGCAACGGAGTTGATGTTTCTGAGAAAATTGGAGGTTCGGTTGGACTATACGTGCTTTTTGTGTGCATTGCATATGTATGTCCTTATATTTTAGAGATCACATACATCGTCTTGTTCGAGTCAACCCGTTGCGTAATTTACCATTAGGTTACTTGACTCTATCACTCATTCGTTATAGTCCAGTAGACCTTCCCAGTTTTCCCTTGATTGTTGACCTAGGGCCCATTCCAATGGCAAACCTCAATGATGGCAACAAGGACAACCTCGAAAAAGGAAGTAACCAAGGAGACGATGCCGCCCGGAATGGTACCATGAGGGATTACATGAATCCCCCAAGGCAAACCCCCACTTCCACCATAGTACTTCCTGCACACCAGGCCACATTAAATATTAAACCAGGAATGCTACCTGCATTATCTCAATTTCACGATTAATATTCGAAGTAACCATAGACACATATTTAAGATTTTGACGATGCATGCTCACTTTTCCAAGATAATTCATGTCTTAGGGAGGTTTTACTATTAAAGCTTTTCTCTTTCACTCTAAAGGATAAGGCCCAGATGTGGTTTAATTCATTAAGGCCTATGTCCATATATACGTGGAATACACTGCAAGGGGAGTTCTTGAAAAAGTTCTTTCCTGAAAATCGCATTGAGGCACTACAACGTGTCATCTCTCAATTTGCACGGAATAGTAGTGAGACGTTCTTCCAATGTTGAGAGAGGTTCAAGGACCTATTTTTTGCATGCCCACATCATGGTTTCCTTGAATGGCACATCATGAACACATTTTACTCTTCATTGACTCTTCAATTGAAGATGTTTGTCGAATCTATGTGCGCGGAAACTTATCCAGACAAAAACCCCACAGAAGCATATAATTTTTCGATTATTTGGCCCACTTAACCAAGGATTGGGCTAACGCTAACATGGCTAAAGATTAGTCCAACACTGGAGCACAAAATCTCACACATAAGCCCGCCACCACGTCACATGTCAGAGTTAAACACCAATTGGGGGAGGTAGAAAATCTACAAGCTAGGGTCACGGCACTCACTCATAAATTAGAGGTTTTGAAAACTTTTAAAGCCACCACGACAGTACCGATTGAAGCACCTTTATCATGCTTAGTTTGTGATACACAGGATCATGATACTACATCATGTCCAGTAATACCGAGGGTACGGGAAGCACTTCACGACCAAGTAAACGCGGTTGGCCAATTTCAAGAGGGATATCAAAATCAAAGGAGTAGGAATAATCCTTATTCCAACACATATAACCCCGGGTGGAGAAATCACCCAAACTTTAGGTAAAAACAAGAGGGCCCTTCAAACCCTCAACCCTTCCAACAACCTTCACCACCATTCCAAACACTACCGCAACCGTTTCAAGGTCAATCAGTCTCGTATCCCACACTACCGGTACCTCAATCATATGCACCTCAACCAGCACAATATCAGCCCCCGCATAGGAGGAATAGTGAGGACCATCAAATGACTAATGATCTTCAATCACTCGCAAACAGGGTTACGAATCTGGAACAATTGCAAGGGGAAACTAACTCAATAGTCAAAGACATCCACAAAATGTTAATGACTCAACAAACGCAAGGTCGATTTCCAGCTCAACCTCAACCAAACCCTAAACCTTCAAACTAAGTTGACACGACTCATGAACAGGTACAAGCTATCACCCTTAGGAATGGAAAGCAACTAGATCAAACCAACACTCCTAACGACAATGATTAAGGGAAGCAGGATGTGTCTATTGGGCTCGGGTGTGAAGAAAAGAAAGAGGAGAGTGAGAACAAAATGGACATGAGTGAACCGAAAGAAAATGGGAGTCATTCTAAGTCGTCTCTTCAAATGTCTAAGGATGTGAGCATGGAAGACTTAAAGCATACTCCATTCCCACATAGGTTGACCAAAGCAAATAAAGAGAATTTAAATGCAAAAATTTATGATGTTTTCAAGCAAGTTCGAATTAATATCCCTATGTTAGATGCCATTAAACAAATACCGTACTATGCCAAGTTCTTGAAGGACTTGTGCACTGTAAAAAGGAAGTTGTATGTCAAAGAAACGGCAATAATGAATGAAAGTCAGAACGCAATTCTCCAATGTAAGTCGGTGCCGAAATATAAGGACCCCGATTGTCCTACGATTTCGTGCATAATAGGGGGTTCTAGGATTGATCGCGCACTTCTTGACCTAGGCTCTAGTGTGAACCTTCTTCCATACTCTGTGTATAAAGAACTAGGTCTAGGAGAGCTTAAGCCAACACGAGTGACATTAGAGTTAACTGATCAGTCTGTTAAAGTCCCTAGAGGCATCATTGAGGATGTGCTCATACAAGTCGATACATTCTACTATCCGGTGGATTTCATTGTTTTAGATACCTAGCACGTAGAGGCCGAGTCTTCTAAGTATCATATTCCAGTTATTTTAGGACGACCTTTCCTAACAACTGCAAATGTCATTATTCATTGTAGGAATGGGTTACTCAAGCTTTCATTGGGCAATATAACCTTAGAAACCAATATTTTTATAGTGAGTAAACAATTACAGGAAGTAGACCAAATTGCAGAGGTAGACTTCATCAAGTCTATCGTCCAAAAGCATGTCATTGAAAAGGCTTTAACTTGGGATAAACCTAATCACTAATTGGAGTCCGAGTGTATGCGTTGTAGGAACCAACATAGGGTAGGGGAAAGGAGTGAACCTTGCATGCAAATGGGTTAGTGGACCCCCATGTTTGAACCCCTTACCCCAAGTGCCATGAAGCCAACCCCATCTGAACAGAATCCACCCATTCCAGAGAGGAAGCCCTTACCATCTACCTTAAAATATGCATTCTTAGGTGAGGGTGAATCCTATCCCGTTGTTGTATCCTCTAACTTGTCTGAAAGCCAAGAGGAATCATTGTTAAGAGTGCTTAAATGTCATAGAAAGGCTTTAGGTTGGACTATATCGGATCTTCACGAAATTAGCCATCTAATGTGTACTCATTAGATATATTTGGAGGAGGAAGCTAAACCAGTGCGTCAATTGCAAAGATGGTTAAACTCAAACATGAAAGAGGTAGTTAGAGGAGAAGTAATGAAGCTTCTCGATGCAGGTATCATATACCCTATTTCTAATTCTAAATGGGTTAGTCCAACCCAAGTCGTCCTTAAAAAGTCAGGAGTTACAGTAGTAAAGAATGAGCTAAATGAATTAGTTCCTACTAGGATTCAAACGGGTTGGAGAATGTGTATAGACTACCACAGACTCAATGCAGCCACTAGGAAGGACCACTTCCCACTTCCCACTTTCGTTCTTGGACCAAGTCCTAGAACAAGTAGCGGGCCGAGCATTTTACTATTTCCTAGATGGTTATTCCGGCTATAACCAAATAGAGGTCACACTAGAGGACCAGGATAAGACTACATTCACATGCCCTTTTGGCACTTATGCATACAAAAGAATGCCCTTTGGCCTATGCAATACACTGGCCACTTTTCAAAGGTGCATGATGTCTATTTTCAGCGACATGGTGGAGAAGAACCTTGAATCATGGCTGATTTCTTAGTTTATGGGGACACTTTTAAGGCCTGTCTAAAACACCTGGAAAGAGTTTTAGAGAGATATAAAGAGAGCAACTTAGTGCTCAACTAGGAGAAGTGTCATTTTATGATGACACAAGGCATAGTTCTTAGACACATAGTGTCCAACAAGGGGATAGAGGTAGGCCAAGCCAAAGTAGAGTTAATCCAACATCTTTCTACTCTTGCGAGCGTCAAAGACATTAGGTCTTTTCTTGGGCATGCCGAATTCTACCGGCTGTTTATCGAAGGGTTTAGTGCGATTTTAAGACCTTTATGCCACCTTCTTTCACAAGATGTGCCATTCATGTGGACATCTTAATGCCAAGAAACCTTTGATAAGCTAAAAGGGCTTCTCACCACTGCACTAATTATTAGGGCACCCAATTGGTCCTTACCTTTCGAGCTAATGTGTGATGCGAATGACTACACGGTGGGAACTGTGTTAGGGCAAAGGGTCGATAAGAAACCTTACGTGATATATTATGCGAGCAAGACCCTTAATGAAGCCCAATTGAATTATACTACCACAAAAAAAGAGCTTATTGACGTGGTTTCTGCACTGGACAAGTTTTGGTTGTACTTAGTTGGATCGCTTGTTATCATCTACACTGATCACTCTGCACTTAAGTACCTCCTGAGTAAACCCAATGTGAAACCTCAACTTATCCGATGGATTCTCTTGTTGCAAGAGTTTCATATTGAGATTAGGGATAAGAAAGGGGTTGAAAACGTAGTAGCTAATTACCTATCGAGGCTCCCTACTGATGGGGAAGCCTAAGACCCTCACCTAATTAGCGAACACTTTTCGGATGAGCAGTTATTTCAAATCACTACACATACAAGCACAATGACTCCGTGGTATGCTAACATTGCAAACTACTTAGCCACTGGTAGGATACCACCACATTGGTCTAGCATTGATAAGAAAAAGTTTTTTAGGAATGTGAGGTATTTCTCCTGGGAAGATCCCTACTTGTTCAAGTACTGCCCTGATCAAATTGTTCGTCGTTATGTTTCTAACACTGAGGTAAAAAGCATAATCGAGTTCTGTCATTCACAGGCGTGTGGTGGGCACTTTTCATCACGTAAAACTACTACAAAGATTTTGCAAAGCAATTTCTATTGGCCCACCTTATTTCATGATGTCCATACTTTATGCATGTCTTGCGATAGATGCCAATGGTTAGGAAGTCTGTCTTGGAGGCACATGATGCCTCTTACCCCTATCATTATTCTAAAGGTCTTTGATTGCTGGGGTATTGATTTTATGGGTCTGTTTCCTAATTCGTATGCCTTTCTCTATATTCTAGTGGCCATAGACTACGTATCCAAATGGGTAGAAGTCATCCCGGCTCGTACCAACTACCATGCTGTTGTGGTCAAGTCCTTAAAGGAGTATATTTTCTCTAGATTTGGCATGCCCCGAGCTATCATAAGTGATGGTGGCTCCCACTTCTGTAACCGGCCCGTAGGTCTCTTAATGAGAAAGTACAGAATGATTCATAAGGTTGGCACACCTTATCACCCCCAAACACAATGCCAAGTTGAGTTAGCAAATAGGGAGATCAAATAAGTCCTCGAGAAAATCGTCAACCCTAATTGAAAGGATTGGTACTTAAGATTAGTGGATGCATTATGGGTATATAAGACTGCATATAAGACCATCTTCGGTTCATCTCTGTATAGACTTGTGTATGGGAAGGCGTGCCACCTTCCGGTTGAAATAGAACACAAGGCGTATTAGGCAATCCCCCAATTTAACATGAGTCTAGATCAGGCGAGTCCTTTACGACAATTGCAACTCGCTGAACTAAAGGAGATTAGGAATGATGCTTATGAGAACTCAAAGATCTCTCTGGCGAATATGAAGTCGATACATGACCAGCATATTTTGCACAAATCTTTTAAAGTTGGTCAAAGAGTCCTACTATATAATTCTCGATTACATTTGTTTCTAGGCAAGCTGCAAAGTCGTTGGTCAGGACCCTTTATGGTGCGTAGTGTCACATCACATGGTGCAATTGAAATTGAGAACCCAAAAAATGAAAATGATTTTAAGGTTAATGGGCATCATTTGAAGCCTTACTTTGAGAATTTTGTGGGTAAGGTCGAATGTGTGGATCTCAATGATCTACCCTCTCTTGATTTTAGTAGCCTTCCAGACAGCGATTTGTAAATTTTGTATTTTTCTGTAACTATTATCATTACTTTTACTAGTTGGTTTTCATATTTTTAGAAGTTCTTTCGCTTGTTTTTATTTTATCTTATTTTAGTTTATTTTCATTTCCCTTTCTTTTTATTGAGTCTTGTTTTTTTCTTTGTTTTTTTGGGTTGTTTGGTTTTTTTAGGTTTTTCTTGACCAGTTTCCGTATCATTCCTTGTGCGCGTCTAATGGCACCTCTTGGAACGATGTTATCCAAATGGGGTCATTAACGGAGTCGAATAGACGTTGAGCATTTTGCGAATTCACGGGAGAGAGACATGTTCATGGCCAATTTTCATGGTCATGAGGTCCTTATCGAGCATCGTGTTCACTTGTCAGAGTTTGCAGATGATCTGCTGTGAGCTGATTTCATACATAGGGGATGGTTTCATATGCTTGGCAGAGAAGGGGCTATGAACGTTGATATGGTTCGAGAGTTTTATGCGTATCTGTCTCACACCTCTCATCTTGGGCATATTGGCCTCTACGGTGAGGGGCCGCACCATTACCATTGCCAAAGAGAATGTTTGTTGTCTTCTCCACATACCATCCACTTGTCATTCTGATTATCTGTCATTCCCTCGTTCTCCGCCTACTAGTGAGGAACTCCTTGCAGAACTTCAGCTTACCTCTGTCCCTTGGCAGCAGTCTACCATTCCGGTGGCATCTTTGAAGCGTAAGTACCAAATGCTGAACTTGATAGTTGCCGCCAATATCATTCCCGAGAAGCACGCTGTCACTACTGTACACCACTCCCATTGTGTGTGGTTGTATATTATTGGTAAGGGGTATGTTGTTAACCTTTCGAATCTCATCTTGAGGCATAATCTCATTTTTCCTATGATCCTATGCCCTTTGGTCTTTTGATCGATGATTTCTTGAGAGCTGCCCGTGTTCCTATTTTGTCTGCCGACACTATTCAATATGCTGGCTATCCGATTTTTGGGGTAAACATTTCCTTTGAGCAACCACCAGAAGCTGACGAATCATCTCGTTCTCTTAATGATTTGCGCTCTTAGATTCAGGACTTATAGGCAGAGATTAAGGTGCTAAGTTCTCGTGATACTATTTAGTTTTGACGTTATGGTTCTTCTTAAGCTTTCTAGTGTGTAGGGAACTGGTTTCATTTTCTTTGGTTAGTTGACTTTTTTTTTATTTTTCATCATGTTGTGGATGTATAACTTTAGATACTTTACGTTTATAATATTATTATGGATCATGATTTTGTTTTTCCCCTCTGTCTACAAATGTTCTATAAAGCCTCGAGGACTTGGCCTACCTTTAGTTTGGGGGGGGCGGGGGCGGAGGAGGGAGGGAGCTCTATGTTTTCGTTCTGTGTTAGTGTTAATGTGTTTTTCATTTCATTTTTTTTTTTTTTTTTTTTTTTTGCTTTCTTGTGTGTGATTTTCGTTTTGTTTTTGTTCTGTTTAGTGTTTTCTATTAGAGTTGAATTCCAGGCTAACCGTTCGAATAGCGTTAGATAGTAGTTCGAACGGTGTCGTTTTAAGTTACATTCGAACAGCCGTTAAATGCATTTCTAGTTTCTATAAAAAGGGGCATCCGAAGTTGAGTTCGAACTCATTTCAGACGTGAAACTAGTGAGAAATTGAGTGTTTTCGGAGTTTCTGAGATAACAAGGCCCTGTTAGATAGTATTTGCGCTCTATCATCTATTCCTGCCTTAGGTACTACCATTGAGCATTTCTTTTGCATTGCTCTATATTCCTAGAGTAGTTTTACACTTTAGCTACTTGCATTATCATGGTTGGTCGAGCTGGCCAGGGCGGTAAAGCTATTACGGGTAGAGGCCAGGGCGTGGCATCATTGCCTTCCCCAGCATATGACGTTGAGAGATTCATTAGTGAGGCAGCCTCGAATGCTTTTATTGAGACCTGGAGCGTGAAAGGGTTCCCTAAAGAGTGGGAGTTTGCTCTTCATGCTTTTAGGGGTGGTATTTACCACTAGGATAAAGAGTTTGTTGTTGGCCCAAGTAGGCAACCCAAGAGGGGGGGTGAATTGGGTTTTACATAATTTTTTAACAAGAGTTTCAACTAAAAAATCGTTTATGGATTTTAGTAACAAATAATCAAAGTATATGTATCAAGCAAATGAAGTGTACATTAAAACAAGTATTTGCAAGCATGCATAATGAGCAAGTAAGCAAAACAGAGGCCGAAGAAATATGCACCAGATTTATAGAGGTTCGACCAACCTTGCCTACGTCCTCTCTTCTTCAATCCTTTCGAAGGAATTCCACTATGCAATACACCTTACACAGCCGCTGGTTGTGCCACGAGTGCCCAGCTCACTCTTTACAAAAGCTTCTTCCCAAGCTTTCAAAACCCAAGAGATTTTGTCCAAGCTTCTCTTAAACTTACAAGTGTTTTTCCCAAGAACACTTAAACTTACAAGGTTACAAACCCACCCAAACAAGAATGAATGAAGATTATACAGAGAGTGACTCTTCTAGTGAGTATACAAATGAATACAACTCAATGGATAACTTTAAACACTCAGCAAAAATATGTAACAGTTAGGTGCAGGTGATTTTCAGCTTTGAAGCACTTGATATGAATGGTATGATTGCTCTTCTCTACTTGTTTGAAGCTGTATGTATCTCATATATATAGGTATGGATCGATTCTAGCCGTTGGAGAAGTATGGGAGAAGATTTGGTTGAAGTTTTGCCCATACTGTCTGTCAGAAAACTAGCCGTTACGGTCTAGGAGTCGACTCTTTTCACAATGAGTCGACTCTTTTTGCATTTCAGCAGATTTTTCAAGTCACTGTCCAAATGAGTCGACTCTTTTGTCCCAGGAGTCGACTCTTTTCAGCAGTCTGCAGAATTGTTTGTTCTCTGTTGCAATGAGTCGACTCTTTTTGGCCAGGAGTCGACTCTTTTAAGCTTCCAGCAGAATTCCAAGGCTCTGTTCGAATGAGTCGACTCTTCTTGCTTGAAGGGTCGACCCTTTTTTCAAAAACCCATATTTTTGCAACTTTTCTTCATTCTTTTTCAAAGCTTCCAATCTCTTCAAGGATCATCTAAATAGGTTTTTTAAAGCTTGCAAACACTTCTTCAAGATTAGATGACTCCAAGAACATCTTCAATCCATTCAAGGTGAGTTTTCTTCATTTTCATCACTTGTAGAGCTCTTCCATTATCATAGCTTCATCCATTGATTCAAGTCTTCTTCAATATCTTCAAGAGAGCTTCCACGACTTAGAATCTTCATTTCTTCAATCAACATGGCTTCTCCATGGACTTCAACAACTCAAGAAAGCTTTCCAAATATTGTGATTCCTTCCATGTCTTCAAGACATCTTTACATCTATCAAGAAAGCTTTTATGTTTTTGAGTTGGTCTCTTCTTTTTCCATTCTTACAAGATATCTTCAAGTACTCAAAGTCTTCAATCTTTTAAATCAAGACTTTGATCATTTTCATTCTTCTTCTTTGATATCCATCATCTTCATTCCCTTATAAAATCACCATTGTAGAATATGCTATTCTTTCATGCTTATCAATCTTCAATCTAGGATTTTCATCAACTTGAGAATCCTTTTTCTTCTTATAATATCACCTTTGTAGAATACATCACTTCATCATGCTTTTCATCATAAATCCTCTATTATGATAAGCTTCAAGTCAAGATCTAATTAATAATTCATCTGCACACTAAGTAGAATTATTAGATCATTTAACCATGTTTTGTTATCATCAAAATCAAGGCATTGACTCAACATTTGTTACTAGACAATAGGTCATATTGGCTCGCTTCCAGGGGTCCTGTGTGTTCGTGCTAATCGCCGAGTTCATGGGGAACATCCGTAGAGCTATTACCACTCCGGGATAGGAGGTGATTGAGTCATGGGTCAAGGGGCATCAGATTAGGATTACTTCGAGCACGTTCGCCCAGGTATATCAGCTGCCCAGAGTTGCTGAGGCGCAGTTTAGTTACCCAGCTGAGGGGGCACCGGATTTTAATACTGTATCCGATAAGGTATGTGTTGAGGGGATACATTGGGTAAGTAGACGGCAGTTGCCTGTGAGAGTGCTTACACCGTGTTATCGGCCGCTGTTTTTATTCTCGTGTCATTCGCTTCTCTCGATTACGCGTCACACTGAGGTGAGTCAGGCGAGAGCAGCTCTTCTCTGGGCCATAGGTACTCAAAGGTCTATCGATCTACCGAGGTTCATGTTTATGGCATTATACACTAAGTATGCATTTCCTAAAGCACAGGAAGCCATTCTTTTTGGTTGTCTGCTCACTTTTGTGATAGAGGAGGCTGGGGTTGGTATCGTCCCAAGATTATTTTGAGCGCAACAGTTGTCGATTATAGATGCTTCGAGTGTGAGATGTTCCGAAGGACATTTACCTCCTCCACCTGAGCAATCACTGGAGCAGCAAGCAAAGGGAGCTCAGCCTGCACAGCAGTCAGAGCAGCAGCCGGGCCAAGTTCCTAGTATTCAGCTCCTGTTGGAGAGACTTGAGTAGTAATCTCAGACTTTGGCAGCCCAGGGAATTATATTAGAGCAACAGAGTCAAGCCCTTGTACAGCAAGGACTTGTGCTTGAGCGGATTGAGTCTGCCTTAGTTGAGAGAGCAGTTGTGAAGGAGCAGCATACTAATCATGTTACGATGTTAGAGGGTCGGATCCGCGCCCAGCAGAGCACTCTTGATCAGATGATAGTGTTAGTTCGTCGCTTGGATCAACGGATGCATCCACTGCTGGTTGGGGATGACAAGGATGACGAGGGGTAGAGTTTAGATATTATGATTGTTCACGTTCATATCATCTTATGTATCTAAAACTCAGTTGCACATTAGTGGATACATGTTTTGTGTTATTTTGTTTATGTGCTCGATATTTTGTTTTCCTTGGTTATTATACTTCAAACTTTGTTATGTTTTATGAATTAATCTCAGGTGTGGCAATGTGATGATTATTCTTCAGACACTTGAGTTCTTTGGTATAGGTTTGAGTATTTTATGGTTGGGTTATCATGGTTTGTATCTTTAGCACATTTATCAGTGTCTACATTGATTAGTTTTTATTTATGATGGATGTGTTAAAGAGGATTTCTAGTGAGAACCATAGCTATACTCATGCTAATGCAATTATAATGTTGAGTATATTGGGAGTCATGTGTTGGACTGAATTTGAGTTATTATCGATTCACCTTTATATTTGTGATGCACTATTATAAGAGAGAGTTTACACTGTTATGCACTATTAGTTGTATCATATTTTGATGTTTCTTGTTTGTGCATGCATGTCTTTATAAGGTAGAGATTTTATACCTTGTGAGTTTTAGAGCCTATTTATCATCTTTTGAGAGTGATATACATTTACTCAAGGTTATTTTATTTATCTTCATTCATTGAATAGCTTCATTATGCTTGATTTTGGTTTACATGTTGAATATTAGTTGGAGTTATTAACATCTTATACATTCTTGAAGTTTGATTTGATATGATTTTTGGATTATAAAAGTAAAGGTCATTTCATTCCATTGAGTTTATTGAGTCATTCATGTCTATATTTCTTTCTCGATATTCGCATACATATGATTTTAAAAGTTTGTCAATACTAAATTCTGAAGTTGGTGCATTGCTTATATCTTGGTGAAGTTAAAAGTGTATGGAGTTGAAAAGCAAGAAAAAAAAAGAGAAAAAAAAATAAAGAAAAATTCAAAGGAAAAAGAAGTGAAGAAAGATGAGAAAAGGTGAAAGTTCTTCAAAAGTTGAAAGTGGGAAGTGTATATTCATTGATCATCATGTGTAGTACGCATGCATATGTTGAAATCTATTATCGCTTTCTATCTTCTTACATGGCTCTTCTTTCAGACATCAGTTATATGGCCGCAATATCCGAAATTACATGAATCTTTAATTCGCTTGTGTATGAGTCATCAATATCAATTCTCTAATGATGTTTAAACAGTAAATATTCTTTCATGAAATTATGCCAAGTTGATACACTTATACCTTATCGGTCTTTGTTGATTGAAATTGCTCTACTTGCATGTCTTGTACATTTACTCTTATAATAAGCTTTCCATTGAGGGATCATGAGTGTTCATATTCATAATTGAGGGTATGCCTGGTGAGATTTGGATCGAAGCATTAAGGACATAAGTGTGTGAGTTTGAGACACTAAAAGTACAGATTGTTGGTAGTATATTTCAATGTAATTTCCTTTCTTTAATGCTTTTATTCCTTTACCTTGCACGAGTTCATGATTTAGGTGCATTGAGATTGACTTGAAGGAGGTTAGTACTTGCTTCATGTTTCTGTACTATTATATTGACATTGCATGAATATATGTTTGTGGGTGTTCATCACTGTAAGCTCTCACGAGACACCACTCGTTCATTAGAGGTAACTTAGGGGTTTAAAAGCTTGGTGCATATACTAAATGCACTCGTGACTCCCACGAAAGTGGAGATAGGTTCTTAGTTTTAATATTTTATTAGGGACTAGCAAAAGTTTAGTTGGGGGGTGTGATTGTGTTCTAAAACTGTAATCTACATGCCTTAATTAGTTATTTGTTAGCTTTAAAATAGGTTTAATTATGTTATTTTAGTCCTAATTCGTTACTAACTTAGTCTTATGTATGTTTTTAGGAATTCTGGCTTAAAAATGAGAAATTCGGGCTAAATTGGAGAAAGCGTCTGAAGTATGTCTGAAGTACGTCTAAAGTGAGTTCGAATGATGAATAATACAGTTCGAATGGTGAATAATAGCATCTGAAGTGAGTTCGAATGGTGAATAGTATAATTCGAACGGTGAATAATGGCGTTCGAACGGTGAACAGGCGTTCGAAGTGTGTTCGAACGATGTGTCAAATGGTGTCACGCCTAAATCAGGTTCGAAGACCATTTGATAGATTTAGAGAGCATAAAAGCCGTCCGAAGAGCGATAGAAGTCCGTTCGAACGGTCAATTTGGTGTTCAAAGTCCGTTCGAAGGCCATTCGAACGGTGTGACGAGATTTCCTATTATTTCTGCTGTCTATATAAGCTGGGATTATTGTCATTTTGAAGGGATATGAGGGTTGACATTTTTTTAAGGTTTTAGGAGTAGACTAGAATAGTTTATTCATAGTTTTCATTCAGTTTTTAATTCTTGTAATCAAATTACTTAGTCTTTCAATATATTTTTAATAAATTTACATACAACCTCGCATATCTATGATTATGATGAGTAGCTAGATTTCATCTTGGAATCAATTGTGAAGATTAATTGAAAATCTTGGATGAACAAAGGAGGTAAGATTTTGGGTTTCAAAGTTAAATTTTTCTTTCTTCTTTCTTCTTCTTCTTCGTTCTAGAAACCTTCAAAAACCTGAACGTTTGATTATGTTCGGTAACGTTTATGCGTAAGTCTATATTCAGTATATGCACTGCACAAATCAATGGTACTCATTCTTGATTCTAACAATCCGATTTATTCTAGAAGTTGAAGTTTTGAAGAACAGTTATTTTTATCGCTAAATCTTCTAAATCCGAGACTCGCGATGTAATCAAAGGATTTGAGTTAGTAAATCATCTCCTTTGGAATTCCAAGAGACGCAATTGGTTAAAACGATTGATTCTGAGACCTTTTTATTTCTTATTTTAAATTAGATAACAAATCTTTTCTCAACCTAAAATCATATTTTTGTTTATTGGAATATTTTTCTTAAGATTTTTTATCAACGGTAAGTTTTCCTATTTACGTAAACTATCTTCCCTGTGAAATCGATCTCGTACTTACGAAAAATTATTATTACATCGCGACCGTGCACTTACGGTTAAGTATCACTCTTTTAGGGAACGATTAATGATCAATACATAATATATGGGATAATTCAAGACAAAACACATACACCTGACCTGACCAGGGAAAGGATCAATTTGAGTTTTTTATTATTATTAAAATAATATTATATGTAACCTCATTTCTCAATTCCTTTTCTCTTTCCTAGAGTACACAAGTGAATGGGTCTCACTATAAATCTATTAATATGAGTTTTATAACTATATGTCTAAAGTAAGAAAAGAAATTAAGAAATAAAATTGTACATAGCATTACTCTTAGTATATTATTATTATTATTATTTTGGAAGATAGCTAGTTGTATAAAAAATAATAAAAAAATTGTACAAAGCTACAAAATACATACCCCAAGCAATACAGCCACACGGTTGGAGGCTATCCACCTAAGAGAGAGGTGGGACAAAACGCTTAGTGTTATATCATGCACTTCTATGCCGTTGTTAGGAAAAAGGAATAATATTGTTGCATTCTAGTGCTTCGATATTATTCTTTAGAATAGTAAAATGCTCCAAATCCAATGGAGGCTTGAGTGCGTGGTAACAAAACGTATTATTAGGTAGGCCAAATTCTTATTGTTTCACTTTACTAGGTGCTCTTCCCATACACTTAACTAGGTGCTCTTCCCCTCAGTTTCTCATATGGTCTTGGACACTTGAAATTGAAGGCCATTACTCTATAATCTCCATGCCAAACCTTGGTTTCTGACTAAACAAAATTAAGAATAGATGATAAATGTCTCTCAACAATCATAAAAACAAATTCTCTGTCTGGCCGGGTGATTATATACTTACATATATCTATATGTGTGTGTGTGTGTGTGTGTGTGTGTGTGTGTGTGTGTGTGTGTGTGTGAATATGTTCTACTTGAAGAGGATACAGCTTTGTCAGTGGGGATGCTGGTGGGTAAGGTTTGGAAATTCTTGAGCTTGGAAAGCTATAGGGTTATAGTTTATGAGGATTCAGCATTTGTAATGTCTCTAATGCACAACCGAACAATGAAATTCTGGTTACTTTCGGCTCCTTTAAGGAAGATGTATGAATTCATAAATCTAAGATGTGAACAGCACTCCTGAGAACAAAAAAAAAAAAATTCTACCTTATAACATCTGTGTTTGCTTTTTGCCTGAACTAGGCTTCATAGATAATCCTTTCGGTTCCTTCTCCTTTTCTATTTTAAAGAATCCTAAGGAAAATAACTTTGTTCCCACCAAGAATATGAGAATGTCTCCAGTAAACCAAAGTTCTCAATTAATAGGCATTTTGCCTCAATTTATTCTCTACAACATAAAAATTGAAGTTTTAGTTACATTTCAGAAATCTACTTTTCTATCTTCGCCAATGGATTTTTATGTGTAATTATTCAATTGATTTTGATAATGAGCATTTGCTTATATATCAGAAGTTTGTTTAATTTATTTCTAAAAAACAAAATTACAGCCACTAATGCATTTTTTTCTTTTTCGATTAAAAGGACTCTTTATGTTAAAATTAAAAGGTCCAAAACCAGTCTAACATATTATTTATGGAACCAAAACAAGCCCAAGCCCAAAGCAGGGAGAAACTTTTATGCATATATTACTTCCCATATATATAAAGCAAAATTAGTGAAACTTGTGCTTACTTGCCACCCACCAAAGAAGAAGCCTTTCTTCTTTTTTTTGTGAAAATGGCTCAATTCTCACTTTCGATAGAAAGCAAAGAGAAAGGGAAGAAAGAACCTGTCCTAGTCGGCTTAGTCGCTAAATCAATGGCCGAAGTTTATAATGAATTTTTTTACCTCAAATTTTTATTCCAGCCCCCGAAAGGTTTCAATAATATTTTCATCCATCTTAAATTAAAGTTCATCTTATTTAACAAAAAACAATTATGTAAGCTTTTTCCCATTGGCCCTCACAGAGATAGTGATAAGTTTCTCCAATCATATGATGCATGTGTACTAAAGGAAACTTGCAAAGTAATCTTAAACTGGACTTGGAACCCATTATCTATACCTCCAAACATGGGCCCTCCTTAACTGAGGCTTGGCTGCTTATTCTTTGGTGGACTCTCACACACCCATAAAAGTACTGGAGCCCATTAAAGAACTTGAAAAATTGGAACCAGCTAGTTTCCGTGTCTTCAACCAAACCAAAAGAAGAAAACGAAAGTTAGGGTAAAATGTAAAATCAAAAAACAAAAAAAAAAAAAACTGCTTCTCTCACAAAGGAGACAGACAAAAAAAAAGAAAAAAAAAAAAAGCAATAGCCTTAATTACATCCAAGATTGTGAGGAGCTTTTATAACCCTTAAAGTACTTTAGAGTATGTTTAAGATCATATCTTTAAGGTATTAGTGAAGCAATGCTGAAGGTAAAAACATAATCCTATCCATCATGATCAGTTTTGAGAGATCAGTTGTGAGCGAGAAGAGGGAGTGAGTTGACTTGATTAAAAAATGATGAGTGAATAACAGAGTCGGTCAAATGATAAAAGCTTTTAACTCTATTATGTTCGTTAACCAAAATCACTAAAAGGGGTAACTGCAATTTCAAAAAATTAATGGGGTGTTTTGTATTTTCTAGAGTCTTGAGGTTGCTGTTTTTGTAATTTATCCAATCTCAAAATAGTAGAATCATACATGCTTTAAGGGATAATAAAACATGTTCAATTACTAAATTAATGTTGGTCTTTGCTCTTTTTTTCAATCTCACATTGGTTGAAAGTGGGAAGGGGGGCAAGGGGCAATGGTTATATAAGAAAGATTAAGTGCAATAGTCAATAGGTTAGCCAGTAACTTTTAACTTTAATAAAATTCTTCTTGAAGAAGTAAAAGTTAAAATTTAGCTAGTGGATGTCTTTGAGATAAAGAGAAAAAATTATGTGATTGTAATAATTTTACACATGTTATTGTAATAATTTGTCACATAATGTATTTTTTTCTGGAGGTAGTGATTTTTTTATGTAAATCTTTATGTTGTTTTTCTCTATTTATTTTGATATTTCTATTAAATGATGATAGATTCAAAAAGAAAGTGAATTTGGGAGGCCAAAAATTCCCAACAAATAAAACGTGCAGCACGTTTCATTGCCGCGGGTGGATTAACAAAATCTATGGTACTAATAGATATCATAGTGAGAACCCCATGTACTTTTAATTTATCACCAAATGACACCCTATATTTTAAAGATGTTACTTTTATTTTGACTTTTACCTTCTATATGTCTGGTAAATCTCTCACTATAATAGTTAAATCTTAGCAGCAGTATTGACTAGTACATTACGTGTTCATTTCGATTGGATGGTATCAAGCATATGCAATGGTCCAAAAAGTTCCAGAGCGAGAGCGGAAAGTGCCGTGGACTTGTGCCTAGTTCTTTAAACACCATCACTAATAGTTTGTTTGAAACCTAAGGAAAGAAAATGAAAAAAAGAAGAAAACGGGAGAAAAAGTGATTTGAATTTTTCTGTTTTGGAATTTTATTTTCATCCCACTAAAAATTAAAAAGAGGAAGGAAGGAAAATAATTATTTTCTCTTCCTTTATGTTAATGTATATAATATAAGTTTAAACTTCATTCTCTAGGTCTCCAGCTTTTCTATTCTAAGCTACCATATTTCATTCCTGCACTCAACTAGTACTATATACACGGAGCTTTCTTTCATTTTGAATTCAATATAATATACGTACGGATACATATCTCTCTTTGTCTTCTCTTATTCTAACGCTTTCCCTTTCTTTCCTTAAGTTTCAAGCAGGAAATAAAGAAGTGAATAAAAAGTCCTAGTTTTGCAAGGTGATCAAAATCTTATTTTGCACTATCGTTGTCACAATTTATATCTCGAATATACAATTTTATATGTTTGGTCCTTAGAACCACTGCATTGAGCTTTGATTGCGTGGTGAGAACCAAAGCTGATCTTTAAGGTAGTATTGCGGTCCGCGCGACAAAAGTTGAAGGATTCTTAAATCTTTTTACCAACCAAAGCTAATGCGCGTTAATTATCAAGTACTACCATTAAGAAATGTTGTTTAAAGGATAAGTGAGGCAAAGATGAATTCAAGTTTGTTGAAAGATAAGATTGAGAGAGCTCTGCTTTTTATTGGTATATTACTATCAAGGAGATCAATCATGCCCCGTAAGAACCAACCTAAAAGGCCAATGTCAAGGAGAAAATCATCAATCAATTATTCAATGTGTGAGAATTTTGAGTGATGATTGAGATGATATCAGAACAAGTAAATATACTGGGTTCAAATACTATTTCCTACACATTAATTATAATATTTTTACATGATTGACCTGCTTGTAATGAAAAGTATGACTACACGACCACACATGAGAGGTTTTATTGAGAATAGATGAGTGAGTGGTCAACAATTTAACAAGTATCAGGATCAAATATGCAAAACTTCTGAATGTATAAATTTTTAACATTCATTGAAGGGAAGAATGATTCTCAATTTTGCAATTAAGTACTATCATTCTAATTTATGTCATTTTTAATTTATTTTATTCTCATGCAGGACCTATCATCACATAGAGTTTGCCTAAATGCATTAATTTTTAACAAAAACTTAATTTATGATCTAAAGAGTTTTTGATTGTGAGTTTTAACAAATTTGAAGAGTAATTCTCAGTGGTTGAGGGACTTGCAACCCTTTGTCAGGTGGTAACCACCCCCTCCCATTACTCCTCCAAACAAATGGCACAAAATAACCTTGGCCTAAGAAGGAGATAACAGATCAATTATTGCTAGGGTTTATTCCTAGGTTTCTCTAGCCGTCCATTTTTTTCTAGGTTATGAATGCGCAACTACTTCACTTCACCGCATGAACACCAATTGCTTATACACCTCACATGAACTTCAAAAAAGCCGAGCGTAGATTTCTCACAAGCTCCTTCACCGTCAAGCAAAACCCAGCCTCCATCTACAAGAATATTGGAGATGTTGAATAGTCTAAACAAACATGGAAACGGAAACGATTTTATTTTCAAACTGAGCCGATTTAAGAATATGCTTGAATTACCTGAGCAACGACAGTTATATCCATAGCATATGGCCCAAATGGCAAGAAATTGCTACTGACAATACTCAGATGGAGCTCCTCTATTGCACCAAGTAGTTTCACAGCAAATCCTTTTTGCTCCTCGCAGTGGATTCTTATGAGTACATTCTTTTCTGAAATTCTTGCTTCAATTTCTGGAAGTGCCTCATTAAGGTGGCCATCGAAGTTCTCGTCACACGAAGAGGTGTCATCGTCAGCAGAAAGCTGAGACTTCTTCACAAGAACAACTGATTCTTCGGACTTCTTGTTGATTTTTAGCTCAAGCAATTTCACCTGTTCCTGAAGCTGTTTCAAGTACTTAATAGCATCTCCAAGTACTGAGGCTTTGTCCATCTGTAAACGAGCATTGTAGATTTAAAATGTAAGTGTGAATGATAGGATTATGTGTAGCATTTTTTTATACAGAATATTATAATAAAGGTTAATTACACTTTGTATTATTGCACTTTACATCGAATCTCACTTGAAAACTTTCACTTTCAATTGTAATAATTAAGTCTCTACACTTTTGATTTGTTTCAATATCAACATTTTGTTAACTTTCTTTTAGAAAATAGATGAAAAATTCACATATGATAAACACACTGTCTTTTTTAAAGGATAAATATGTAAAATCATGCTTCTTCCTAATAATCTATCACAAACTTCTCCCAAATCACTCCAAAATCATGAGTGTGGTGTATACAATATAATTAGGTTTCATATAAAACTCCCAATTTAACTCACGTGCTATACATGTAGGTCTTTGGGATGAAAATTTGTTGAATTTTACTTATTTATTCCTTAAAAAAAAAGGCTATGTGATTATCACATGTAAATTTTTTGTCCATTTCTTAAATAGAATATTGGCTGTCTAACAAATTAAAAATGTAAAGGATTAATTGTTACAATCGAAAGTGAAGATTCTAAAATGAAATTTTGTGTAAAGTATAAGAATGCAAAGTGTAATTAACCTTTATAATAATTGATTTTTTTTTTTTTTTGTATTTTACTGTTGCAATACTGCTGGCAAAAGCAATTAGGAATCAAATAAACAAAAGTGAATTTCATTTAAAAGTGAATTTCATTTAAAGAGAGAACAGAAAAGAAGAGAGAGTACCTTCTTTAAGCCAGGAACAAGAGCAGAAAGAGCTATGAACCGCTGACTGAGCTTTTCTCTCCGCTGTCTCTCTGCCATTACGCGTTCTTGAGCCTCCGAAGGAGATCTAGTCGTTGTATTCGACCTCTTCTGACCAGCTTTTTGTGCATTATGTTTGTTACCATTGAAACCTCTAGAATTCGAGGTTGGGAAGCTTATATCTCCATTAGAAACCACCCCATCATTTGGCTCCGAGGTGTTCTGAAGACATTCATGTAAATACTGCTCAGGATTGGTAGATGATTTTTTTGGGCTAACTTGTTCAGTTAGGCTATTGTTTGGAGTGTTAGTTTTCATCTGTTTAATCGGTCTCTCAAATCCAGTTTGAGAAATTTCAACGGATGAAGCACTAAAGGCTGGGGTGGGGGTACAAGTGTTAGTGTCGCTCTTCAGATTCAAGGTAGGGCAACAAGGGTGGCTCTCAGAGGATGAAGATTGTTGAAGTTTCTCTCCCTGTGCAGTTACTAGTTTTGTAAACTCATCAACAGTATTGAATCCGGTGAAGTTCGTTTGACACTGATGTATGAAGTTGTAATCATCCATTTCCTGTAAAATAATCAGCCAAGAAAAAAGAAATAAAATTAGCCAAGAAAAAGAATAAGAAAACAACAGAAAAAGATATTAATGATGATTAATGACTTTGTCCACTTCTCCTTGATACAAAGATATATGTATATTAATAATTGTAAAATTTGCATTAATCTCACAAGTTCCAAAATCCATTCCTCCAAGGACATATCCATAAATGCAGTTCCTTTCTTTTCCTCAGATTTGGATAACTACCCTGCAGAGATAAGAAGGCACATGCTTTAGAAACAATGGCATTAACTCACACTAGGAAAACGAATATTCCAAAGCCAAAAATGGAAATTTACGTCTTCTTTTCCATGTCCAAATTGAAAGGACTTTTATATATGTAAACACCTCTAAAAGATTGGAATTCGGAACTCAAAACAGCTACTAGTTTACACAGAAAAATGAAAGAGAATGCTAAAACCGGCCATGCTTTGGCACAAGAGAATAGACATAAATACAAAGCACAAAGCAAGTGCAACAAAGTTAGAGAGCTTTAGGCTATACTTAAAAGAAGAACAAACGTAAGACGAACAAGAGAGAGAAGAAGAAGAAGAAGAAATAAAGATCAAGACTCCATTTATTTCTCATAGCTTGAGATACATATACATAAAATGTATATGCATCAGCTGGATATTGAATAATACAGTATGTAATGCAACGGAAAACGTACGCAGAACAAGAATTAGGAGACGATAGATGCTTACCTTCTCCAATGAGTAGACTTTCTTGCGCCCACTTCCCAGTTGCCGACTGTAGATCCCTGTAGCTTTCTTTTTATAGAAATGTCTGCCACCAATTAGTATCTCTCTCCTTGTAGCCAAAAATAAACAAATAAATAAAATCACAAAAATTCATATCTTGACCACTTGCATGTGAAAACTATGGCCTTACCTACAGGTGAGAAATAATGGGATGCTACTCAAATTTAAATTTTATAATAAAGAATCCATCAAATACAAAGATAGTACTTATTATCTCAAGTACTAATTTTCAAGGAAAATACCTAAAGTCCTACTTAGATTTTCCATAAATATTCCAAGCTCAAGCACCTTTACCCAAAGCCGAAGCTAGGGATAACAAAATAATCTGACATCTCAGATTGTTGCCCCATCTCACATCTAATAGGCTAGGTATAGAGTGATAGAGTAATACTAATCGGAGCTAAATTGGGTTTAGGGACAACATATAATAACCTGCCTTGTCTTGAACATGCCCCGTTTATAGATGCATATCAAAATAATCTGACATCTCGAAGTGCCTCCCCATCTCGCACCTAATGGGCTAGATGTGGAGTGATACTGGAGCTAGATTAGATTTAGAGACAACGTGTAATAACCTGCCTTACCTTGAACCTGCCATGTTTATAGATGCATATATATATATATATATATGTAACCTTATTTTTTATATATAAATATTATATTAGAAGATATATTGTGTTATTTTTTTCTAATTTACGTGATTTTGGTTTTTGCTTTATTCATGATGTGTTTGAAAGAATTACTAAAAAACAAAAAGCTGAGTGAGGATGGAGAAGAGGTTAAGCGAGGTAGGACGAGGCTCAAGGAGGGATTCACCATGTAAAAGAATACATGGGATAGGGGTCCCTCCGACCTAAACGTGCGCCATTGCCATCCTTAACTGTTACCCACCGTTGTAGATAACATTTCTCTTTAGGCTCTCTCACTCTCTCTAAAATTTTGTTGAGGTGTCAATGTGTTATTGAATAATGGCTAAGGTCATAAATTAATGAAAAATAATATTCTTATGAAAAATTCATATAGAAATACTCATCAAAATGAGATAGTAATGGTAGCTTTGTAATTAAAAGTAATTATGATGAGTGTTTTTTTTTTTTAAATGAAAGGTTGTCATTAAAATATATCATTATGTCTAGATTTTTTATTTGAATAATATTACCCTAAATTAATTTACATATGGCTATGGGAAAATGTGACAAATTGATATAGGACTTAAAAAAAAGAAAGAAAATACAAAAATATCAATACCAAATCGGGAACCAAAAGCCGGAATCGTGGACTGGGATTGTAGTCAGACTATAAATTTGCTTGCTTACGTGTTTCACCGATATGTGCTCGATCTGAAGATTTTTTCCATATTTTTTATGTGGTTTTTATTAATTAATGTCGGGGTAGTCAGCGGAATCCTGCTCTTCCCAAGGCAGTTTTGAGGATTAGTTACTCCTAAGTTCAATTATTATCTAATTGGTTTTTTCAATCCTTATTAACTGTAAGATTTTTTTAAAAATAAAAAAATTATAATGTTTCTCAATTCACCAAAACTGTTGTTCTCACAAAAGCCACTAGCAATGGAGCCTCTGTTAGGGGTTTGAGTCCTACGCTTAGGCTTTTTTTTGTGACAAACATGTAAAACATGAAGGGCTTTTCACTGTTTGGATTTGAATATTTACCAACAAATAATTTTTAACAAATAAAAATTTTCCTCATTCTAACTCATGATCCGTTGTTCTCTCTGAAACACATATTATCCATGTTCTCTTTTATTAAACCATCTTGTGAGCTGTGTATAATTCGTATCCCCGGCCGGAAGTAGCCCCTAGCTTTGGCATCTTTACTACATTCTCAATTGGCTCTTGTTCTCGTTCTGTCATAGATTGCTCTTGCATGTTTTTGTAGCGGTTCCTTTACTCTTTGCTTCTTGTATGCTCCTTTGTGGGTGACCATCACCGTTCGTAAAAAGAACTAAACTCTTCATAGTAGTTCATTTGTTCAGGTTCAGCTTGTTAAAAAACTCTCTAAGTTTGTTGGCTAAACAAACAAGCCGCTCCGAACTTCTTTTTTCAGCTCGATTAAAAAAAAATTGGCCTGAGTGAGCAATTGTCGGTGGGATTGCGAGCTTGGGTAATTGTTTACTTGCATAGTTGCAGGGTCACCATCATTCGGAAAATGTGCCATTAAGAAGGGCAAAGATTGCAATTGTCATTACAATGGGAAATTATCACGTGAAGGATCACGTAGCCTTTTTACTCTCTCATAATACTAATGGAACCCTTGCTAGACGAACTCGGTGGCTGTATTCAGTCTCACTTAACAGGAGATATATTGGCATTGTTAGAAGAATGGATAGAATAATTTTGTCAATATAATTTCTGAAGTGCTAGTCATATATAAGAAAACTTTCAATGAAAAAATACAATACGCTGACGAGTACAGAATTGGTAACTATAATATATGCAGGTACAACACAACATGACTGCCACTCACATCCTAATTAAATTTCTTTCCCAAGAGAAAGAGAGTGCAATCCAATTACATATGATAAAAAATTATTCAGGATCACCGGAACATTACGTCATTCATATTGCACCACTCACATTGAGATGTGACAAAAGGTGAAAACACAACATCCTTTAATTTCGTGGTCAACTTCACATGGCTATGAAAATAGGAGTGACTCTATTGTCTGGCAGATAGAAAAAGTTGGTAACTTCTCCATTAAATCTTTTTGCTGCTTGGCTGAGTATGAGCCTCTTCACGTTGCTCAAATTTGGGATGGCTTTCGAAAAATTGGGCTCTCTTAAAGATCAAAATCTTTTGCTGGCTGGCTCTTCCAAAAAGAATCAAAACTAGAGTCTTTTTGATGCACAGAAAGATTCTAAAGCCTGGGAAAAGTATTTTATGTGTGTTCTGTCAGGAACTTCTTGAAAACACTAATCATCTGCTAGTTAAATGTAAATTCTCTTGACTAGTGTGGAGCTCAATTCTGAATTAGGGGGGGTGGAATGGATTTCTCCTCAAAACCTGTTTCATCTTAGCAGTTGGTGGTTTAGCTTTAAGCATGGAAAATTGGGAAAACTGATATGGGAGGCATTGTTCACGACAACAATCTAGAATATTTGGCTAACAAGAAATGATGCAATTTTCAACAAGAAGACCATTAGATGGGTTGATATAATGAAAGCTTCCATTCTGTAGGTGATGTTTTGGGCTCAAACAATGTTAAAGGGTGGCTGCTTTAGTAGTTATAGTTTTTTTTTCATTGTATTAACAGTATTAAATCTCTTGATCCTCCTTCCTCGAAATAGGTCTTTTTCCCTTTCTTTTGGATGGATGTTCTCTATTTCATCTAGATGGGGTTGCTCCGTAAAGCCTTGTTGACTTGTAGGTTTCCTCTGCATTTTGTTCCTCTTCTTCATTAATAATATTTTTGGCTTTTCCAAAAAAAAAACTTCACATGGCTACGGAAAAACTTTGTTCGATGTACCATCGGAAAAGAAAGATTTGTTTGTCTTTTTTTTAGCTATTAGTAGCAACTAGCTTACAGCCATTTTGGGAACTCGAAGAAGGGAAATATTACAAAAGAAGGAAAAAAAAGTGTAGAGAATGTAATTTAAATTCTCTTTCCTTACTAGAAACCATATAGAAAAATGAAAGACAATAATAATTTTTTCTCTTGATTTTCCTTTCTTTCCTCTAGTTTCAAATAAGCTCTTGGACTCTTTCAATATCTCCAAACCTCTTTTTAGTAAATCAAACCGAGCCTTGCTCTGTTTTCTCATTTATGTGCCCAACAGAGCTCGGACAAATATTATTTTTCAGTTTGAGCTTAAACCAAGCTTTGATCAGTCCAATGCCCGGCTCACTTCAGCTCAGTTACACCCCTATTGAAAAACCTCGTGCATAGAGCTCCGATTGAAGATGCTTATGCTGACTCTCTAGCAAACTTGGAAGTGGATCAACAATAGCAACTAGTAGTTTTGGGGGACACGAAGAAAATGTTTCTGTTTTCATTTTTCCCGGTGTACCAAAAAAAAAAAATTTGTGAGCGCATTTTTACTTTACTTTCTTGAGAAACAAACGGAACTCAATCAATTCGTGATCTAAAGAGCTCTCCCTTCCTCAACAAATAAAAAGCTCCACAAATAAGAATATCTGTGCATTGTATCACACTTCCTTAATTTGTTTTTCTGTTTTTTCATTGGACCACTATCCCTAATACATGGTTGCATGTGATCAGTTTAGTACTTTTCTGGGAAAGAGTAGCATGAAATGATTTAAAAATGAATTGACATATGTTATTTTACTATCCAATAGCCATTGCTTATTTTGATTTAAAAAAAGAAAGAAAAGAAACTGATAATCTAAAATAAAATTTACTGCTGCCCTATTTAATGCCACATGGGCATGATGCCTAAAAACAAGACCAGACTGGTATTTGAGTTTACCAACACATAGGTATATAAATTTGTATACATATAAGCTTTTAGAGCCCACAACCTTCCTTATGTCATCTTCGGAGAAATTGCTCAACAAGGGATAGACGTTAAAGTGCCAACCAATTAAGCTGAATGATGTTGATCATATTGATATCAAAATATATATACATATATATATATATATATATACGTTGAACTTTAAACCCCAGATATAAGTTAGGACCTGTTCCTTCCACCAATTTGGGGTCCCACCAGGTTGCACGTATTATGTAATGAAAATGAAGAAAAAAGAAAAGTACGAAATGAATTTGTTAAATGGCTTGTACTTCTAAAATTATGATCCCGCAATTCTAACCTGGTCAAATTAACACATTCCGAGGGAGAAAGAAAATCAATACATTCTAGATAAGATGTAAATAGGCAAAATATTAGCAAGAAGAAACTAAAGAGCAACGTTAAAGTTTGTATCAATAACCAATTATGCAACAAAGGTAGCAAGAATGTGTTGGTTATGAATAATTATCCATTATTAGTAGCTATAAACTTGTATGTGGCCACTACCCTCTCCTCCTAACTCATTACAAAAGATAACACGGCCACCACCCTTTCCCCCATTTTATTGCAAAAACAAAGAAAAATGTATGACATGAAAGAAATTAAAGCAAAGATTGTACTGGTTTGTTCTGTGCATTGGGTAGATGAGCTCACTAATTCATTATTCAATGGCCATTGGAAGTGTTGTTAAATACTAGTAACATTAATGATGATAAAGACAAAGATGCTATTGTATCTGGCCCATTTCTGTGATACTCTATAGCTATGGTAATTGTAGGAGAACACCAAATCATACAGGGATGTGATACTTTTACAACCCCTCCCTCTTATTTAAGTGTGCCAAACTCGTGAGAGAAAGCAGGGACATAACAAGAAATTATGTTGAGAAGCCAAGCTAAAATTTTTGGTAAATTACATTGATTTCCCTTTAATATTTGCAAAAATATAAGAAGCACACACAACATTTAAAAATTACATTGACCTCTCTTGTAAAAGAACGGAGACTAACAAAAATATAAAATTACTTAACTACCCTTAGATTTAAAATATTTTCAATCAAAAATTATTTCCTTTTAAAAACTATAAAAATTAAGAATATCTTTTTTATTTTCTCTCCCCTACTTTTTCTTTCCTTCTTCTCCATTTGCTGCAATAAATAGGCTCTCCAACAACACAACCACCACCCACTGCCCTTCGCCAACCCTCCTGCCACACAACCATCATCCCCACCCATTTTGCCACACCCATAAAATTTGGATTGCTCCGAAGATATGCAATATAATAATCGCAAAAGTACGATTGATGATGTAATTTAAATTCGGTGAGTCTGTTTGAAATTAAATTTATATTTATTTCTTTCAAGATTTACAACAACTTAAATAAAATTACTTCTTAAAAAGATAAAACATAAAACATTTGATTTTGAAAGATTGATTTAGTTAAACTGAAGCAATATTAAAACAATTAAACTGTTAAGATAAAAGACTTGGTTCCAATTGATCCAATCACCCAATTCACCCAAGGTTCCAATGAGATTTGATAACTCAAATCATTGGCTTCACCGAGAGCCTTTAATTCAGAAGATTTCGACCATTAAAACAAGAAAATTAATGACAATCAACTTATAATTGTAAGCAAAGAAATTTTTGTATTCATACCATCAATTTAAGAAACACATATACCAAATTAAAGGTTTGTGCATGAACACTCAATGACTTAGTCAAAAACACAAAATTTCAATAGGATCTAAGAAATGTTTATCATAGATTCAATTCAATAGCAATTTGAAATTAAAATTACAATCAATTTGAGAATCATACACTAATACCATCAATTTGTGTAATTACAATACCAAGTATAGAATTGTACATTAAAGTTACTAAACATAGTCAATAATTAAAGTGTTCTTAGATATCTAAACTTTAATTGCTAAGAATTGAAAGTTTAAGAAGATAGAACAATGAAATTAAATTTTACCTCCATTGAAAATCTTGAAATTCATGAATAATCTTCACAATTTAGCCTAAAAAAAGAATTAGCTACTTGATTCTACAAGAAATTGACTTGACTTCATAGAAATTTGTACTTGATTACAATGAAAATAAAAATCTACAAAGAAATTTGTATATAAAATTGATATGATATGAACTCTAGTAATACTTTTAGGTTTTAAATTTTCAACTCTACGTACTTCAACAGTTTGTAGCACAATTTCAACAGCTTATTTTTTGATAACACATTCTTGAAACTCATTCTTCTTTCATTCAAAATGCACACGAAATTATTTAATTTAAGCTCAAAACTTATACAAAATAAAATAAATTTAGTTAATATTAAAATTTAATTAAAAATATATATAAACTTCTAAATTAAGACGAACAAATACAAGTACAAATTAAGGTATTGTAAGTATATTCTGGAGTGCAATGGTCCTCCCTCGTACTGCCACCCTCCCATGCCAGCCCGTCCACCCCTCAGCTTTCTCCGACCCCAACCGACGACCCTCTACCCCATCCCAGCACACCTTGCTCTAATTACTGAAACCATTCTCACATAAAAACCCAAATCCACCGTCCATCCAGTCACAGCCACGACCTTCGACAATCCAAATTCAGGGCTTGATTGCACAGATCAGTAGGGGTTTGGGTTGTGTTACCATTGCACATATTAGGTTCGTCTTCAAGGGCTAGGTGTGGAGATGGGGCTAGGGGTGGCAATCGGAGGTGATGTCGAAGAGGATAAGGGTGTGGCTATTGCACGGATCAGTGGGGGCTATGAGTGGGTGTGGCCATTGCACAGATCAGGTTCGTCTTCAAGGATTAGGTGTGGCGATGGGGCTGGGGGTGACGATCAGAGGTGATTCTGGAGAGGATGAGGGTATGGCGATTCCATAGATCAGATTCGCCTTCAACTTCGCGGGCTGTGTGTGGCGATGGGGCTGAAGGTGGTGATCGGTGATGATGCAAGAGAGGATAAGGATGTGGCAATTGCACAGCTCAGATTAGAATTAAAGATCTATGTATGGCGATGGGGTTGGAGTGGGGGTCGGCATGGTGGCGGTGGTGACGGTGACTGTAATAGAGTTTGATACAGTAATTGTAATAGAGTTGAAGAGATTTTGTTGATAGGTGACTGTACTGAAGTTTGGTACAATGACTATAACGGAGTTGAAGTGATTTGGTAAAGCGGGTTCAGAATAATAATAGAGAAATGTTACAAAAAGAGAAAATGTAGGCAATTCAATGAATTAATTTTTTTTCGTAAGGGCATAATAGTCATTATAAAATTTTATTAAGCTTGCGTCGCTATTTTTTTGTTTGGTCAACTAACGTTGACTAATGAAAGAGAAAATTTATTAATAAAATTAACAAAGTAAGGAAGGTTAGTATAAATTTAAAATGTCAAGAGTATTTTTTTGTATTTTAATAAATGTTGAAAGGATATCAGTGTAATTTATCTTAAAATTTTTATATTTGGAAGGTTATGATAACTTTTTAATTTTATTGGGTCTGAGGTAAAATGCTTGAGTTTTAAAAGGTTAAAGGATAAATTTCAAAATTTTATGAAGGTAATGTATATTTTCTTATTATTTGAAAACAAAATTTTATAATTCATTTAAAATAAAAAGACCACAAATAGTCATATTATTTTATATCAAAATTTTATATAAAAATTCTGTTTATGTAACATTATTCTTCAAATATTACACTTTCCATATGCATTTGACCAATCATAACAATAATAGTTGTTGGGTTATTTATAGTCTACCAGCTATGTGTACGATGATCTGCATAGACAACTGCTACTACCACGCACCTTGAATAATCAGCTCTGCAAGCCATATATATAAATCCATCTGGGTTGATAGAAAATTGCTTTGCTGATTTCTAAGCCTCGAGCTTCGGGGTACTTCTTGGCTAAATATTGCCCATAACTCTCTTGCAAAGCCGTGACATGTGTATTTATATTTTCTTGAGGGGTTCATTTATGATATGTTCATTATCATAGATTGTTTTGGGAAAGGAAAATAAAAAATTAGGAAAAAAAATTAAGTAAAAGAAATTAAGTTCATTTCGTTTGTTTGATTGAATTTAGACAATAACAAGAAAATGAATAATGAATTATCAAAAGAAATGAATAAGTCCTTTCATTTTATTTTCACTCAATAAATCTAGAATCGAAAAATAATATTATGATTAGTGTTAGAACATTAACATAAGCAGGAGGAGGAGGCAAACGTCAAAACGTTATTTAATGTTACTTTTTCTAACAGAGCCATTGTTGCCCCCAACTTATTCTCCAGAGGCAACACATCCTTAAGCCCATCACGTAGTCTAGCTTCCTGCCTTAACAGTAAAATGCTCTTTACATGGGACTAGCTTTCAGTTCCGTACCAAGGTCACGATCGGTTTGCAACTATCATAGCCTGGATATACCTGATCTTTAAAATTTATAAAAATAAAATAAAAATAAAAATAAAAAAACTCTAAGCAGCAATAGGGCGACGGTGGCATTATAAATCCTCCACATTCTATGCTCCTCGTCTCAAAATTTTATGTGATTTACCTAACGTGGGTCATGAATCCCCAAGTCCAGTTCAAAAGGATAGGCCCAACGAATATTAAAAGGGGATCATACGAGTTGAAAATACCCCAGACTTTATCAGAGTAACTTGGGCCTGCACTCCAGATCAATTCAATTACAAAGGTTACCCGGCTCCAAGCCGGATGAACTGAGTCAGGGCATTTAATGCTCAATCGGTCGCATTCAATGCGGGAGAGATACCGCACGCGACGACCCTGCATACATCTGATCAGACAAGTTAGAGCATGATAGAAAAAGATGTACTTCTGTCTAGTCAGCCCACTCTAAAACAGCATAAGCTTACAAGGTAGGTCACGATTGGATGAGTAGGCTCGACCAAAGACGTTATATTATAAATACCAGAACTGAGAAAGAGCAAGGTATGTTCATTCAGATTTAGCCATATACACTTGTAAATTTCATTCCATCCTTGAGAATAACTAACTTGACCGTCGGAGTGTGATCGGCACAAAGCGGGTCGACCCATTCTAACTCTTCTGCTTCTCTACAGCAGGTTGGGGATTCATCAATATTAGTTCGAATGATCAATCAAGCCTTTCCAGAAATTCCACTTACACCTAATATTCTCGGGATGGCCCATGGTTTTATAGCAATTATTCACATGTGATTTACTATTTCAGTTTCTTTTACTTTCGGCATTTTTATTGCATTTTTTGAACTTTTTTTTTTTTTGAAGTTCTTAGGAAATAGTTCTTTTTCTTATCATGTCAGCTGCTAAAAGCGGTCCAAGAGATCAAGAAATTGTGCACTTTCAAGAGATCAACCAAATGCCTCTGAAGCCCAAGTAATGGAGGAACAACCTTTTTGAAGCTAACAGTTGACTATTTGCAGTGTAAGACCAAGAAAACCCATTAACTTAGTAAATAAATTACAAGTAGAGAAAAAAATATATCAGCTCGGTAACAAGTATTTGTCAATCTCTTCACATTTGGTCAAAAGGCAACAACACAGTTACATATCCAAACAACTGGAACTGTGAATCAAGTCTTCTTGCTCTGCCTCTACCATTCTCAATCTGAGAAAATTTGCTCCAAGTTTTAATCCTCTGTACTTAAACTTATTCATCATCAATATCCTCTAATCCCTTTACCTGCTCGGGCATATACCCATCCTCTCTCATTTCCAAGTTTAATTTTTCCAACTCTGCATAAATCTCTTGTGATTGAAGGTGAGACACATCACCGACACAGAAAAAATGGACCCTCTTATCTATCTCAACCCAACTCCATCCTGCACTTTTCTTTATTCCGTTCAGTTTCATCAATGTCCTGATCTCAGCCACTTCACTCCATAAACCCGCTCCTGCGTAAATATTTGCCAGCGTTATGTATGGAACAGAACTATTCGGTTCCATCTCAAAAAGCTTATATGCTGCCTCCCTCCCCAGCTCCACTTCACCATACACTTTACAAGAACTCAAAAATGAACTCCACATCACGGAGTTTGGAGCAAAGGGCATTTCTGCCATTAACTCCTTTGCTTTTTTCAGATGCCCGGTTCTTGCGTAGAGATCAACAAAACAAGCATATTGGTCTAGCTCAGGAATTAGACCATAGTCTCTTCTCATTTTGTTGAAATATTCAATCCCTCTGTCAAGATATCCAGCATGGTTGCAGGCAGTCAAGACAGCAGTGAAACATACATGGTCTGGCATGAACCCTTTTTCTTTCTCCAAATAATCGAAAAGTTCTAACCCATCTTGACCTCTTCCACTCTGAGCATACCCTGAGATCATTGAAGTCCACAAGACGCTATTCTTCTCATCCGTCTGGTCGAAAATGCAACGAGCTTCATCAATGCTACCACATTTTGAGTACATATCTATCAGAGCACTTGCAACAAACACATTGCAACTTGAACCCATTTTAGTTACCAGAGCATGCAACTGTCTTCCTTGCTGGAGGACTGTTAAGCTTCCACAAGCATTTAGAATGCTGGTGAAAGTATGATAAGTTGGACTCAAATTGTAGCCATTCCGCATTTCAACAAACAGTTTCAGCGCTTCTTTGCCATATAGGTTATGTGCGTATCCCGAGATCATAGAATTGAGCAAGATATTATCCCTCTCTGCAGTTGCATCAAATAGTGATGCAGCTTGTTCGATTCTCCCACATTTTGAGTAACAATCAATTAGAGAGCTGACTATAAAACTGTTAATATCACACCCGAGTTTGATCACGTGAGTATGAAGCGCCGTACCAGATTCTAATGCCAATTCCAGCCCAGTGCAAGCACTAATAACACTAACATAAGTAAAGAAATTGGGTTTAATTTGGGTACTCAACATGTCTTTGAACAATACAATAGCTTCTCTTCCATGCCCGTTCTGTGAAAACCCGGATATAATTGAGGTCCATGATACTTGATCATGCCTCTTCATGCCGTCAAACACCCTCCTTGCATCCGTTAATGCACCACACTTAGCATAAACATCAACAAGTGCACTGTTTATAAACATATTTTCCTCATAACCTGTCAGTATCACTTGGGCATGAATTTGCAAACCCAAGTGCCAATTTAGAGTCTTTGCGCAAGAATTAAGCGCGGTACAAAGAACGAATTTTGTGGGCTTCTTTCCAAGTCCACTCATGTCACGGAACGACACCGATGCCTCCTGGGCACCGTGTTGCTTAGCCGGTTCCCTACCATAACAACTCTCAGGAATTTCATCGAACACATGGCTTGCTACACGATAAAATTTCCAGTGACAGCATCGGCAGTACGATAACTCCTTGAAGTGGCCAACAAGGAGCTGTTTAGGAGTCACCGTAATCATTAGCATTTGCGAACGGGTCAACACCTACAAAAGTGCGAGTTCTTATCATCACCTTCATGTCTCTGAAACTTTAGTCTCAAACACAGCTAGTAATTTGTACTATTACGTCCCATTAGATAGCTCCTCCTTTCTAAAAACATAGTAGGAAAAAAAAAATAGATGCATTCACCGTCTGCAGAACTTTCAAACGTGACGGCCACCATAATTTTATGTAGTTGTAATTTAGGCTCTCTACCTTAGTCTTTGGTTCACTGCAGGCCTTGATGCATTAGCCAGTTCGAACGATTTGATCAAGAAGATTTGAACACCGCCTTCATCTATTTGCCTTACCAATTCCCGAACAAAAAAGTAGGTTGGTTTGATAAAGGAGCTTTTTTTTAAGCCCTTTTGCTTGCCGAGGAATACCCCTTTCTCGGGTGAAGTCCTTGTTACTACTCTTAAAGCAATAAAGATCAACTAGCATTCTTGCTGTGTTATTTTTCGCATTAAGCAGTCTTTAGACTTGAAGGAGAGTCCCCGGCTCAATGTTTTGAAAGACCTAAAAATGGAAATTTTAGAGACAGCTCCATACATGCTTCAACAGCATTAGGAACATAGTTAATATTGATATCAGAGCAGCAATAATCCTGAGTACATTAGCTTGGAAAAGAAAAAAAAAAAAAAAAAAGAGCTAACAAATTAAGCTAAAAGAAAGGATTTCATCACGCAATGGCTTGGATCAGTAAGCAGAACTTTCTATCGTAGAGACAACTAGATCAGCTTTCCCCACTGGCTCTTTCCTCAAATCTTGTCCGATGCCATTGCCAAGCAGACGCAGTCATGTTACAAAATCTTTTTACCACGCAAAATTAGTCTTCATCTTGACTCCAGATCTTCACAGTTTTGTCATTTCCGAGTGCACCAGAAGCAATCTTGTTCTCACTGGGATGACATGAAACAGTTATGACAGTGTCAGTGTGACCTTCCAGTTTCTGAACTATTTTCCTTGTCTGGAGCTCCCACAGGTATACACAATTATCCTCAGAACCGCTAACAATATACTTTCCATTCGTCACCGAAAATGCTGATGAAATGCAGTACTTCGAATTCACATGACCAGTGTAAGTCTTCAGAAATTTACCAGTTGAGAAGTTCCAAAGCCTCTGCAGACCCAAGTAAGAAATCGAGATAAGACAACAGATGAAAACAAAGAGAAACTACTAAAAAAAGAAATGGTGTATGAGAAACAACAAAACACCAATGCGCAAACTTAATTTGCTTGTAGTCCCTCATTGTACATGAGATATATTAGGCTGGGATGCCTTAGGCAAGAAGTGGTATTCCAAGACAATTCAAAGTAGCAAACATACTAATTTAGAAGTTCCATGCCATCTCAATAAATAAGCGTGGACTTGTGCTTCACGCATGGCATGTCAAGATATCCCACTGAATGTTGTGAAACGTTCCAATAAAGACACAGCTGCTGAGGAAATGGAAAAAACTGTAGCTATAACTTCATAAAAAGTATGCATCTCACTGACTCACCACAATGGAAAGTTACACTGGACAGCATCTATGGCACCACAGGAGAACCCTTCATGCCAACAGTTGGCAAAAGAAAGCCTTGTGGTGCCCATAACTTAAGTTATATATAAGACATCAAGGGGTACCCTAAACACCACAAATCATGGCCAAATATTGCTCGATCACATAGTAAAAATTAACTCAGAAACTCAATTCCTGATTCTGTGAGACATATCTTCTGTTTATTAATTTAATTTGGAATCTGTAAATTACTTTTTGTCTAAGAAGCACAAACATTTCTAGTATTCGTGTCGGACACATATTCGACACCAACACTTCTCGCATCAAACACGTTTTTAAATGTGTCCTATTATGGACACACATATCCATCAATTAAACAAACATAAAACACATTACAAGTTTGAAAAAAATAACTTGGAATTCAATAAAATAAAAAAAAGGTTGATTTATACTTTTTGAATTGTTATGTTTTAAATTTTAAACTTATTTTCATTTTATTTAATGTTAAATTAGCATAAATTAGAAAAGGAGGAATTGACATCAAAATGCATGTACAAATTTTTCACAAATTTGGAAGAAAGGAAGAAAAGATTAGGAATTTTAGCCCTTCTACTTGTCCAACGAGATGAATCACTCTGTAACAAGATTTCAGATCACGCCTTCTTTTTTGCAAGTGGAATATATCACAAAAACCACGTCAGATTGGGAGTATATCACGTAATCACACCTTTCTTTTTCCCTTTCTCTTTTCTTTCATACGTCTCTTTGTTGGGGGTAACTGTGTGTGGTTACCCCCAACCATTTTGAGTTGACACTAATCCCCAGGGGTGCACATTGTCACAACCCCTAAAACCATTAAAGTATCACATAAATCGACAGTTCAATCTCCACCAAAGCCTTACCGGGGAGAAAAACAATGGTTTCAACCACTAATTAGGTAATTTATGACAAGCTTCAAATATTCCATGACTATAGGTTCCACAAGTTCCAAACCAGCTTAAATTTAGGTGAATTTGAAACCCATGTCAAATCCTGACATTATTCAAAAAGTACACCCAATGTGTAGTACTTAATACTTATTCTTCCTAATAGTAGTCACTCTATTAGAAAAAGTAGGTGTCCTGAATTTGAAGACGAAATTAACTGTTGACGAAGAAGTTACAATCTTTGCAGAGAAAATTAAGTTGAAACATAAAACAAATAGTCTTAAGGATTCCAGCATTTGCTCACTCAGGAATTTGATCAAACAGGCAAATAGAACCATCAACTAAAGAGTATATAAAATGCATCAACAAAAACAGATAAGGCTCCTAGAAGGTTCAAAATATAAACTTTTAGTTGAAGTTCGGCGCTCAAACCAACATAGTAATGATTGCAAGGATATGAACAAGAGACTCACCAAGGTGTTATCCAAAGTTCCAACGAGAATGAACTTGCCGTTCGGTGAGAACTTGACGAAGCTCACCGGCGGATTTTCATCGTCGATAAGCGTCTTCATACAATGCCCCGTCGATGCGTCCCAAATCCGACACAACCCATCATAACTGCTCGACACTATCAACGACCCGTCCCGATTGAAATTCACAGCCGTGACGGGGTCCGAATGCGCCGGAAGCACCTTCAAGCACCTGCCGGTCTTCACATCCCAAATCCTGACCGTCTCGTCGAACGAACCGGACACGATCATGTTAGACTGGGGGTTATAGTTGACGCAGAAGACGTAATTGGTGTGGCCGGTTAGGGTTTTGACGAGGGAGCCCGTGGCGACATCCCAGATGCGGACGGTCTTGTCGTCAGAGGCGGTGGCGAGGTAACGGGTGTCGGAGGAGAAGGCGAGGTCGGAGATGCCTTGGTCATGGCCTTGGAGCTCCAGGTGGGATGCGCCATCGGCGGTGGACCAGATGCGGGCGGTCTTGTCGGCGGAGGAGGTGCCGAGGAGCTTGCCGTCGTCGGAGAACTTGACGCTCGAGATTGCGCGCTTGTGACCCGTTAGTGTTTGTTTGAGCTTGTAGGGTTTCGTTAATTCGACTGGCTCCGACGACGCCATCTTCTGATAGAAGAGTTCGGGGGCTAGAGAATGGGATTCTCGTAAGGAATGTACTATGGGGACTTTTGAGGGGTTTAAAGATAAAGATAAGAGGAGAGAGAGAGAGGGCAACTCTGTCGTAAGTCGTAAAGCAGTTCCTCCTAGTTTATTTCGGTCTCGTTAAATAAGTTGCCCTTTAACATATTTCCAAACTTCTTTTTGGATGTAACTCGAACTTAAAAAGTTAGTTGTATATAAAAAAAATTAAATTCCTCATTTGAGTGGAGTTTCTATAATAAATAAATTAAATTTAAATATATTTTAAGACAAGTTCAGTTTTTAAATTAAACTTAAACAATTGACTTAACAATGATCATTCGAAGCATCTGATGGAAAGAAGTTTGATTAGAGAATATCTAGAAGTGTACTTGTTAATTGGGGAGAAGTGTAACTCAAATTATTAATGTTAAAGAAATGTTATTTTCTCAACTCAGTAACTTATTCTTAGACATAAGTATGTAAGACTCACGTTAATAATTGAGAAAAGAGATTACATATAGTATTTTACTTAATGTTTATGTAGTATTTTCTGTTTACCTTTTTAACCACGTGTAGATATTAATGATTTCATCTCAGTGTCAATGGCAATAAAAAAAAATAATAAGGTGAGCTTGACGTCTAATCTTAGCGTCTTTTGTTTGAATTTTAAGCATTGCAGTGAATGTGCTCCTTAATAAAGCGAGTAAAAACATGAAAGAATTGTATTGTCGTAATAGCACATTGCAATGGCAATAAAAAAAATAAATAAATAGTAAGGTGAGCTTGATGTCTAATCTATTGATCACAACTGCTTAATCTTGCTCACCAGATTAGGGGTTGAGACTCCACCCACTCCACCAATATTTGTATATGATGTATTTCCTGTTCTCGAAAAACAAAAGGATAGTCATCCATGAAACGTTCCTTATAAATCCTTTATTATTATAAAATTTCAACATTGCTCATTAGAACTCGTAGATTGATTTTATGTTCATGATATATGGCAAGAATGTAAGATATGTAACACACAGAAAAACAATATATAAATTTCTTTTCCTACATAGGAATTTAGCAATGTCAGAATCAATAAGAAAGGTTTGTCAATGCAACAAAAGAAGCACAAGGTAATGCATTTCTCCTAAAAAAAGAGAGGTAGCAAGTACATTGCCCTAATCCAATACATGGAATGACTAATAAGGTTCACAGCATATATATACAAACAGTATCACTACATTCCTCTAGTTGGCATATTGATCAGTTAGCCAGCTACTTCCATCCTTTCCGAAACCGAAAAAGAGGAACGAAAAAATGAATAGAACAGGAGAATTTGCTAATTGCTATGACCGCAACTATTGACAAGGGCAATCAACTCTAGTTTATTTGTAATTTACATTTGGAGGTGAAAACAGAAAGGGAACAAGGAGAAAAAGGAATAAGAAATGTCAAGAGGTCTGTACAAAACTGGATGGGTGAGACTCAACACTAGAGGAACGGATATCCGGGTGATTAGAGGCTCTCTTGTTTTGAAAAATGTGGTGGTTAGAGCTTAGCATGCCAGAACCTTGCTCTGATGGACTGTATCCAAAGAGATTTCGAGTTGATCCACCATAATTCATCATTAATCCTTTGAATGAGTCTTCACTGCTACTCATTCCAACATGTCGCCTTGTAACCTTATTCCATTCATCCTGTTTGGACAAAAGTTAAGGGGATACCATATGAGGGAAATAAAAAGAAACTGAAAGAAGTTTTAACAAAAATTAGAAATGATAAACGTCATGCTATTAGAGTAGGTCATCATTTGGAGAGACATTTTTGCATACATACCTTCTGCTGTCGGGCAAAGTCACCGCTAAAGGATGAAGCTGGTATGCAGCCTTGACCATATGGAGAAGACTGACTTCTCATTATGGGTGGATATGAATTGTGAAAATCCCGAGGAGGTCTGTCGGGAGTGCCACACCACGAACTTGGCCTGCCACCAGCATAATGCCCGGTACTACTTCTCAGCCTCAAGTAAGCTGATGGGGAGTGATCATGAGACATCAAATAGTATGAACTATGATGCTCCTCCCTGCAAAATGTGCGAGCCAAGTCCCAATGTCCCTTGGAAAATGAACTAGAATCAAAGTCTTGATTTTGTTGGAAGATGTAAGATGATCTACCAAAGGACTGCCCAAAGCAAGGACAGTATCGTAAGGGTGTAAATCTTCCATAACCCAGATTAAGTGATCGCCTCCTGTTTGACAACTCCAAATGGGATGTCATTGTCCAGTCTTCTATTGTTATTCCTTGCCTGGCAGCGAGTTCCAATATCTGCTTCTCATCCAGTCCAAAAGCCATGAGCACATTCCAGAGGTTTATGTGCGCTTCCCGTTGGTTGTAAATGATTTGATCTCTCATTGCAATTTCAAACTGAAGCTCTGTATTAGCCATTCCCTACATTTATTTCAGTATAACAGCTGTCAGGTCAGCACTATAAAAAAAGCAATGGCTTCACAAAGTCTTTGGATGATTTCAGCTCAGAATTATGTGATCAAGATATGACTACATTGTGATCTGAGAGCAGAAACCATGTCCCAACCAAGAAGGCCAAAAAGAGTAACAAAACGTTTGATTTTCTTATGCGGGTGTAAAATATAAGCTTGCAGTATTATCTTTGATTCAGTAAGGATCACTTTGCCCATTGTGGTATGTGAGAAATTAAGTATATAGTTTCATATGCCAAAACTAGTCTGTCTACATCAAGTTGATAAATACCAGTGCTTGAGTGTCATTTGGTACAGTTGTGCTCAGCATATATTTACCAGGAGCCTATATTGACTGAGAATCCGCAAGTAGGTTTTGTTGCCATTGTTACTAATGGCTTCCTCAATCATATCTTGTAGTTCGCAGCGACGCTTCTCATTTGCTTCAATTTCCTAGAAGAAATAGATTAGTAAGCTGGTTAAGTGAAAACAGTAAAGCCACAACTCCTATGAGCCTAAAAAGAGAAGGGAGCATCACCTTTTGGTAATCAACGCCAGCCTCATCGTTGTCACGAATGTTATCAAGAATGACTTGTCGCCTTGCTCCTAAAGCCTGCACGACGACTCCATCTTTCTCAATAGCCTGTGAGGGAGGAAAAAGGTAAGTTGCTGCTAGGCAACTCAACCACAAGTTAACTACTAATATCAACACCAGTTTTCTATATTGTGGGGAAGCGACCATATCTATAATAAGCCTCTCTTCTGCTCTATTGGAAGTTGTACTAGTATTCGCAGAAGAAACAAAAAAAAAAGGTTAGCATCAAGAGCAGGAAGAAAGAGAGAAGAAGCGAGAGAAGGTGGGGAAGGAGCAGATCAGACATTTCAGTACTCCAAGCATTTCTGTCTGGAATAGGAACTAGAACTTTTTGAAAGGGATAAACAAGCAAATGAAATTTTGGAAATCTAAATCCTAAAGAAAGAAAATCAGTGCTGGGAAGAAAAAAATAAGCAGGAAACATAAGTAATCATAAAAATGAAAATTGAGATATTTTTATCCAAGAGAACAAGTGAAAGCGTATGTTACGTGGACAAAGATACAACTATCAACAGAGGGTGGATATAGCTGATCCCTAAATTTTCCTGCAGCTTATCAGACCTATTTTATGTCATGGTAGCACTAGTACTCCTGTTTGGATAGCAGAAGTGAAGGTCAAGGGTTCCCTTAAGGAGGTCAAGGGTTCGATTCCCCCTCCCCACATCCCCTCCTTGGCTTAGGCCTTCCCCTTTGTAATTCCTTCCGATGTACCAAAAAAAAGAAGTGAAGGGCCAAATGTACAAGAGTTGCAACATAAAATGTGAAAAATGACAGACATGTATATGATCTGAGTATCATAGTTAAAGTAGCACCCTCTAACCTGTTGCTTTGCAATAGCATCATCAAGATGTTGGAGTTCAGTGCGGTTGCGAAGGTTAGTTTCCTCAAGCTCAAATAAAGCCTTCTGTAAGTTTATCCGTTCCAGAACATTTTCACTGGTTTCTTGGCTCAATATATTCAACCAAGACAGTTCATCCTCCACTGCCTTTTCAGTTGCTTTGGCACATAGTTGAGACTCCTTTTCAGCTAACTCTTTTTTCAATCGGCAGACCTCTATCTGCACAAACAAATATGTTATCAACTACCAGCACTGAAGGATTGCTACCTGAATTACTACATAATCTATTTCACAGTTTACCTGAAGATTTTCAATCATGCGTTGGTAGTCAGATACATGCGTATCAATGGTGTCAATGTTTTTCTGCAAAGGATAGAGATAGATATAGATAAAGCTAACCGTTAAAGCACCTATCAAACATCAACCTAGCTTAAAAAACTTGTAAATACAGAATGCAATGTTATAGTACTTCTGCATTGGCTAATACAAAAGACAGTAGTGAAGCATGAAGTATAGCGGATCGATTAGCAAATAGAATAGGCAGCAGGAGAAATATACAACATATAAATAGGCACAGGACCAACATACTCATACTCCTGTGCAACCTAACATGGAAAATGATGCGGTGATGGTCTAACACCAACATAAAGTGTTCCACACAAAGCACTCATGACATAAAGAATTGCAGCACCTGTGCTTGCCATGGAAGATAAGCATACAACTGAAGTGTCCAAGTCATGCACAGAGAAGAGCTATGCTGTACATATCACCACCAGTCTGCCACATGTTGCTAGATAAGGAAGTGTCTCAGAAACTAGACTATCACCACTAGAGTTTTGACTATATCATAAAGTTGTGCAAGCACAGCTGTCATGAATCTAAGCGGAGTTTGTGCAGAAAGGACTTCCAATCTTTTGATTTCAAGCTATTATCAGAATTATTATTATTACCACTCTTATTTAATTGAAATCTCCAACGCCATAGTGGGTAACGTAAAAAAAATTAGTTAACAGGATACATCACAAGATTAAGGTTAGCAGCAAGGGTAATATAGTCTTCTTGTGTATACAAGATTATGATCTCACCTGGATGTGTGTCTTAATTTCCTTAGCTCGGTCGGCATATTTCAAAGTATTAACAGTATGATGATACTGATTATTCGCAGGGGATACAGTAGCAACCATAACTGTTTGAGAATTACCACTCAGACCATCTTTCAGAATCCGTGTCAGTTTGCTGCCAAAATCTAGAAATTAGCCGCATTAGCGTGGAGGGAACTGTACTACAAAAAGTATCATTTGGGTACCTATTGCGATAAGGGACATAAGCTAGACCCTTCTTCTGTTGTTTTCCTAGAGCATTTATGCAGTTGGCTAAAGCAAGAAGTGAACGATTAATATTAGCACCGTCTCGTAGCTTTTGACCTCCACTATTTGTTTCAGAAGCTCGTTCACTGCACCATAAATTGTGTAAGATAACATTTCTGTAACATTCACTTAAAGCAGTAATTAGGCAGTAAGAGAAACTAACAGAGAAGTAGTATGGATGGGCGTACCTGCCAGCAAGATCCACAAGAGCAAGTTTTCCTTTGATAACCCGACTCCGATACTTGTTTTTCTGTTTTCTTGTCACAGTAATCTCCAAAACTGCATGTGAGCTGTTCGCAAACATCATTTCAGATCAGGGATAAATGCCAGACTATCCATGGAAAGGTGATTGTACTCTAAAAGTGCAATCTACATGTCTTGATTAGCTAATTGTTAGTTGTATATTATGTTTAATAGTGTTATTTTAGTCCTAATTTGTTACTAACTTAGTTTTGTGATTATTTTTAGGAATCCTAGCTAACAAGGGATAAATTTGCGCTAAAATGGAGAAGGCGTTCAAAAGGCGTTCGAACTGGTCCAACGAGCGTTCGAACGGTTAACAGTAGCGTTCAAATGCTACGTCGAACGGTGTCACGCAAAAATCAGTTTCGAAGTGCGTTTGATAGATTCAGAGAGCAGGCTTCCCCGTTCGAAGTGTGTTCAACGCAGCGTTCGAACGGTCTCCGTGGCATTCGAACGGTTACCTTAGGCATTCGAACGGTTGGCCGATCCTGCACAGACTTGGAAGCCTATATAAGTTAGGATTGTAGGATATATTAGGATTCGTGATTTTTTACAGTTTTAGGAGGTAGCAGCAGCTGTAGATACAGAATTCTTCTAGTTTCTTTTAAAGGTTTTTCATAGTATTCACAATTCCTGTAATCAGATTCTCAGGTTTGCAATCAATATTTTCAGTTTATATTTATGCAACTTGCTTTTACATTACAAATATGAGTAGCTAAACTTCTTAATCTCGGGATCAAAAGCGAAGATAAATTGAATGCTTTGGATGAATGAAGGAGGTATGTTTTAGTTTTAAAGTCAAATCTTCTAGTTATTCTCTCTTCATCTTCTTCGTTCTAGAACTTTCAAAAACCTGGACGTTTGATTATGTTCGGTAACGTTTATGCATGAATTTATATTCAGCATATGCATTGCACGAATCGATGATACTCGTCCTTGATTAAAACAACCCGAATTATTCTAGGAGTTGAAGTTTTGAAGGATATTGGTTTTTGTCGCTAAATATTCCGAACCCGAGACTCACGACGTAGTCGAAGGGTTTGAGTTATCAAAATATCTCTTTCGGGATTTCAAAAGATGCAATTGATCTGAGCGGCTAATCCCAGGATCCCGGGATCTTTTTATTAATAGTTAAACCTACATTGTTTTCAATTAATTACTTTTGAGTTTGAATTAGCTTAGACAAATATACCATCCCAAAACAATCAGATTTTTCGTTTCCCTTTTTGAAGCAAGACGTAAAGTCTTTGTGAGCACCTGAGGGAAGTGTTTTTAGTACTTGTGATTCTGTATAATTTGCTCCCTGTGGATCGACCTCGTTCTTACGAGTTATACTACTCTGCCGTCCTACACTTGGGATATTTCGAGCATACATTCGGAGGCTGAGTCAAAAGGGCACCAATAATTACTCTTGCTATTTTCGCAGGAGTATCCAGAAAATGATGATGACATGAAAATAATAGGAATAGCATTTACAGGCTCAAGTATGGAAGATTGGATTGTTAAGTAAGAGCGATGATTTATGGCCTTGGGGTGGAGGACGGTAGTGAAATAGGCATCTAGGAAAATAAAAATAGAATAAAACTTTAGAACCAGGGAAAAAACAGGAGGATCACAAAGTGATTGGATGAGAATACAAAATCAATATATAAACATAGCCAAATCCGACTGAGTGTGTTAATGAGATCCCAATAGCAGCAGCACTAAAGTTTGTTTAACACATTAACAAAGTCATTGGATAAGAGTACAAAATCATTTATAAATGTAGCCAAGTCAGGATGAGTTGTGCTACTAAAAGCTCCCACAGCAATCGCTTTCTAAACATAACATTCTAAAAGGTTGCAGCAATATTATCCCATTGCAAGTGAAGAAATTCAACAACTGATCACTTACCGTGAGGATGTTTCATTAGCCTCTGTGCTTTCTGTTTTTCGTCTGCTGTTCCCCAAATTCAAAAGTTCGAGGATCTTATCAGCTGATTGAACCTGAATATAAGAATAAGAACTTCCAAAGACTTAAGATGTCTCCCAATCTCAGGCTAAACTTGATGAATCCAGACAAGAATGCAAGCCCGTGACAAAAGATAAAGTAGAGATGCTAATGCGTTATGCTTTGAAACATAACTGGATCAAAAGTAAATCAAACTTTTAAAGGAAAAGTCAATAACAATTAAAAAAAATTTAATTTTCAGGTGAAAATAAATTGGTCTTTGCAAAATACAAGAAATAGAGAACGAGCAATAAAAATAGGATTATATTACTGGGGAGTGGAGAAACTGACTTAAGCAAAGTATATAAAAATTACAATGTTTCTTTAAATGTTACCCTTCAGAACATCTATGAATCATGTTAAAAAAAAAAAGTGCCGTACAAAAGTCATTAAAAATGCAGGGATAAGCGAACAAATAAAATTAATTATCAATGAAAGATTGCACCACCTTCCAAAAAAAAAAAACTAATTTTTATTCCACAGAATGAAGATGTCTCACACACACACACACACATATGTATGGAGCCCTTAGCATAGGAAAGATTGAACAGTTCATGATAGAAACTTAGGAAGCACGGACACTTCTCAGAGGATGACGTATCCATGTCGGACATAAGTGAGACATACATACTCCTCGCACTGAGACATGTGTCGGACACACCAATTGGTGGCTAAATCTTTTATTTTTATTTTTTCACTGGACACGCCAGTAACACACATCCATCATTTAGACATGCATGAAACGCATTGCAAGTTTAAATTGTAAACATGTTTTCATCTTGTTTTACGTAAAATGCGGATTAAATTATGGATTCAATGTGTTTTTCATGTTGAAATAGTATTATTTTTTTGTATTTTTGGTAATTTGTGGATGTTGTATTCATATACATAACACATAAAATATGTAACATTTATATTTTTTGTTGTGTCCGAGCCGTGTTCGTGTCGTCATTTATTAAAAAATGTTGTTCTTGTGTCCATATCCATACCCGTTTCAGTGTCCATGCTTCTTAGATAGAAACAAAAGAAGAGATAAACAAAAAATTTATTTAATTGCTGCCCCGAAAAACAATGGAGTCAGCGAAATGAAATATACAGCAGAATCCATAACTCACAAAACATCCAATTATCAAATAGAGAATAAATATGATTTAAATTATTTTTATTGGAAAGGATTTACTTCTTTTTAACTAGTGCTAGTTGCAAATCAGACAATCTTCAGAAAAGACAAGTTTGATGATACAATTTATCCCTTGGAGACTAGTTATATGGGCTAAAACATTGGGCAGCTAATTTTGTACCAGAGATAGTTACAGTTTCTTTAATCCCTAGCTAAAGCTAGTTTGAACTGTATGATTACATTTAAAGCTGTTATTATAGGAAATAATCAGTTTAGTTTCCTTGGACACTGCAACATGTTCCTTAGATTCTGATCACGAGTATGATAAGCATATGACATCCGCATTTAGAAAAATTTCTTCAACTATATTCACAAACAATCAGATACATTTGACCCTTCTTATTTTCGGCCTCTTCACTCCCAAACCCTAGTTGACATGTATCTACTGTGCTGGCCCACACAAACTGAAACCATTGAAGACGCTGATAACACCTTGTACCTGAAAAAGTTAATAAGCCACAGATAGAACACTATACTTTTAATTATGTTCCCATGTCTTATGTCAAGCCATGATTGGACAAACGTATGACATACAGGAATGCCGGATGATATAAAGAAGAGGATGAACCTTGATGCATCTAAGCCCAGCAACAAATATTCCTTGCTCCGGATCCTCCCTAAGCTCCAAATGACCAGAGGATTTTTCAAGCAAATCATAGATAACCTGCATCAATAAAGAAAACAGGCGTTACAAATTTTTACAAAGACATGGGCACTAAGAAATATTAAAAGTCAAAACTCCATATGAAGATGCAGACCCTACTTCATTGTAAACTTCAAGGTAGGAACAAGAAACTTCAAAGCTGTCAGAGCTATTGTCCTTCTCAATAAGATCAAAAATCATATGCAAACTGAGGAGCATAAGTCCAGGATCATCTTGAGTTCCAACCATTGTATATGTTTTACCACTGAAAATGTAGAACAATGTTAGATTATCCTAGAAGGATTTAACAAAATGGAAAGTGAAAATCAGCACGAAGAATGACAAGGGAACATTCCAAATTACACATTGGTGAGAGTCGTATCAGATCCATAAGAGCACATGATTAAAGCATGTCCATGTTTACCCATGATACTGATTTCCATATTTCCTCCTCCAATAGTTGACTGGAAACAAAATATATCAGTTTGCTACTCCTTCATAGTGCTTTATCCTAGCGTATTCTGGTCAGCAACATGAATCATAATCCACTATGCAGTCTACAAAATGTGATGTCTTTAGTCCAAGCACACAGCTTCTTACTAGCTCTACCAAACATGCAAAGCCTTTACAGTGCCTTTTGAACTAATGCTAAGTGAATTAATCACACTGGTAATACCATACCAGACATAACTTAGAAATCTTAAGACAATTCAGGATGAAACAAATATATACACCAAATCATCACATCTCATGCCATATATAAATACACAGGCCAGAAAACTACATTCTCCGTTCTTATGCAGTAATGATAAGCAGCAGTTTGGGCTGATAGAAGTTTTAAGGGTAGGGCTCCAGTCCACTGCTTCAAATCCCAGAAGTGCTGATCGCTGAAAAACATAATAAACAAAGCCTACCAATATTTTTAAAAATATTTACAAAGCCCATGCCCCTATTTTGGTGCCTTTTTAGTTCAAGTTTCTCAATCAATAGATAAATCTTGAGAAGCATAGAGCCTCTACAATCTTGCCAAGTTAGTGCACTGACGATAAGTGCAAGCCCAACTGAAATTCTTGTATGTTCGATTGTAGGAAAACTACTAAAAAAAATGAAGAATTGATAGAAATTAGAAATAAGATGCATAAACTTGGAGCAAGACCTTGAGAATAGATTTTTAGTCATGAACTCCATTGAAGTAAGACAAGGGATTTCCTCTAGCTTTTCTGTCTGATCTCTTCATCAATATTGCTTTCTTTGTACTTCAGTTTTGGGAGGATCTATCGAAGAAGTTTAAATGCAAGAAGATCAGAAAAATCACCCATTTTGTTTTAAAATCTTTAATGCAACACAATCAGGAAAGGCCACTTTTTCCTAATCAAGCACTCCCTGCAGCACTAGAACTGTAGCTTAATGCCATTCATGCTGTTAAAATTTTCATATTCTAACCTTAAATCGCCTGGTCATATAAATGCAATAATACTTGGTACAAAAGATGATTTATAGGATATTATTTGGCAACAAATGACTTCCCCTAAACTTAGCTTTCATGTTGCAAATATTATTTTACCAAAACACACATATTATAATATCAAATGTTATATGCTATCCAAGTTAAAAGATCCAGAAGGTCCATTTTTAATGAATATATTCTGTAGGTGTGAAATGTCGAGAGGAATAAAACTTCTAAAGCCATTTCAAGAAAAAGACCACAATAACTTCTTTTAATGTTTCAAGATCAGATAAATTTCTCTACTTAAGTGCTGAAGATAAAATACTCCAAAGACACAACAAATTATGTCATTCACCAAAGGTAATCAAGCAACCACTTGGATGTGAGTAGTCTTAGACAGCCAAACAATATTGTTATAGGAACAGAAAAATCTATATGGAAAGAATAATAACATAAAACAAGAGGCCACAAGCCAAATAATTGTGTTTTCCCCTCAAAGAACTATTTTGACTAGAATTAATTCTTTGTCTACATTAGATGCTAAAACTCCAGTAGGCTCTGTTGAAAATCAACATTAGCAAATGCATGAAAATAGTTTTAGGGGGAAAAAAAGAATCAAAAATAAACCTAAACATTGGCATTTGCACTCACATAGAAACCATATAGAATTCTTACTTTTTCAGGCACCAGGGGGTAGAGAGTTAATTCATTGTTGCCTGACCCAGCAGTTTTAAGAGAATAAGGTACTAGTCACGAATAACATGTTTCTCATGTACCTTCCAGTTGAGCCATACGCAAATACAGTTGCATTGAGACCTTGAACAACGCCAGCAATTACAGAAGATATACTTCTCTTGTAGACATCCTGGATAAATGTGAAGTTGTTAGGCTTGTTAATCACGAAAAAAACAATCTTCAAATAGTAGCCAAATCCCCTATGGTCACTTCTGTTTTCCTAACATCCTCATGCCAAATTATGTAACTAGTATGGTCTGTAGTTACTTTGACACCAACGGCCAATATGCTTCTCCATATTTTGAATTCCATAAACCTAAAGTGACTTGAACTTGCTAAATTTGAATGTACTGAAACTAATTCTTTATGGATTCAAGATCTTGAAGACCCAACCTCCTCTAAAACTGCAGTTTTTATGCAAAAACTGAAAAATCAGCTGCTAAAAGATATTGGAACTCTTTCATGTTCTTATGAGGAGCTAACTAGCAAGGGAATTCTAATTAATATACTTATTACTTCAAAAAAAAAAAAACTAGCTAGGGAATAGACGTAGTTGATCCAGGGAATCTCATGGCTGCAAAGAATGAACGAAGCAGCCCACAGTTCCTCCACTAATACTATGAATTTGAAATTTGTTGGTGATACTTTACGGCATCGGTACAGGGTGCCAGAGCTCCTTATCTGCAATGCATCCTCCATATATACACAAAAAGCTTCAAAGTTTAGATATCTTCCTCGTGGAAATCAACTAGGGTGCAAAATTGTGAAGATTTTGTATTTTGCCACTGAATTTGGTAGATTCCATAAACACGAATAATTATTAACATGAAGATATCTGGTATGATGAAACATTTTATCTAAACAGAAATTCTGATTCACTAATATTTACAACATGGATGGAAAATGGGACAACTTCACTACTCCATTTGGTCCTCAAAAGGTTAAGAAAGGAACCTACTAGTATCATTTCTCTATCTTCTCCTATTATTTCCAAGAAGCGATGGATGATTATTGGATAAAGCAGCATGCAACAAGATTCATACATGATAAAAATATCCCTATATACTACATACCGAATTAGTAGATTCAGGGCCAAATGCATAATCGAAAGAATATTTTCGCTCTTTTGTCCGATTTTGTATGCGATTAAGGTAGTCCGTTGATAGGTCGGGATCCAAAACAAGCACCTCCTACAAATACCATCGCCACAAAAAACATAAATTTTGTTTCCTCAAAGACAAATAATTGCTCTTAGTTCACATAACTCCAAAACAAAGTTCATAACAGAGTAGAAAAATGTCCGCACCTTATCATTCCTCACTCGAACTATATCACGTCCCCATTCCCTCTCTGTTAAGGGCCTACATTTTACAGCAACCTATAGCCAATAATTCAGGATATTACAATTACAATCATCAAAGAATGTCATCAAGGGAGAAAAAGAATGAAAAAGCAACAAAAATTACATAAAGCCGGAAGATACTGAGGACTAACAGTAAGGGTAGTGGTTTTCTTGGTCGCCGGAGCTCTGATGCTTGGCATTTCTGATCAAGCATTCGCTGCAAATAAATCACTTTATTTCACTGCAACAAACTTATTAATCTAAAACTTCCAATCTTGAACCCTAATTGGTTCTCGATTCATATTCTGATTCATATATTCACAGACTCAGCTATTTATTCCATAAAACTAAACCCCAAAATTTACAATGCTGAAGCACACAACTGGCAAAACACAATGCCAAAGGCTTGCTTTCTCAGCTCAAACCTAAGACGACTAACAACAACGAAACGCTAGCCCTAAGACTAAGCCCGATGAATCTCACATTCTACGACGTCGTAAACCAAGAACAAATCGACGGCATTGGCATTTCACGGGCGAGATGGCCAAATCTTTGTTTCGCAGAACCACATTTCTCTAATGCGACAACGAAACGAAACATTGCCCTCAAATCCCTCAAGAGATTGCAAAACATTTTTCTTTTAAGAGGACAAATTTACGAAGCGGGAGCTGTGAAATGTGATAGAGAGTGAATCTGAAAATTCCCGAGAAAACGCGTTTGCAAGAGAGAGAGAGAGAGACGAAACATGTAAACTTGAATGGGCCGTTGATAATGGTATCATGAAATTAATCCAAGAGGACATTAACGTTGTATACGTTTCTTGTTTTTTGTTTTTATTATTCGAGTTGAAGCAGAAGACGACGGAGTTAATGGGAATTTGGCGGAGCTGGGGTTGAGCGATGGTGGAAGGTGTGGGAGATGATCTGGGCCGTTGATTTTTCTATTGTTGGGGATCGGGAGAGGGCATATTTGGATTTTTGTGTGAGAGACGCCTTTGGTTTAACCTTTTCAACCAGCTTGATTGGTCGACGTGCTTTTGTTTGTTTTGATGATTGGAATTTGGAAACTGATCAACCAACGTTGAGGTTACCTGTGGCCTAATTAAAATGTATTGTTTGTTTATGAGTTTTAAAATTGGAGTAATTGTTTTTTGGACAAATTACATTTACCTCCTTTGAGCTTTAAGGCTATTACAATTCATCCCTTGAGATTTTAGAAATTACATCTCCCTCCCTTGAGGTTTGATATAAGTCATATTTTTATCCAGATATTAAATTTTTTAACAGAATATATGTAATGTCACTAAAAAAAAACATGTTTATTACTTAAATTGTTCCTAATGTGCATGAAATGACATAAATATGATTTTTTTTTTTTGCTTCTAAAATTAATTTGTAGGTTAATTTTTAAAATTTTTGTTTTTATCTCCAAATGTTAAATATTTTTTTCTCACGTGTGTTATTTTTTTTTATATAGTATGTAGGATCTATTTGTCATATCATAAGCACAAAAAAAAATGTATTTGTCATTTCATGCACATTAGGAATAATTTAGGTAATGAACTTGTTTGTTTTGCTGACATCACATATATTCTATTAAAAAATTTAATATTTAGATAAAAATATAACTTACCTCAAACTTTAAAGGAAGAAGATATAATTTCTAAAATCTCAAGGGATAGATTATAATAGTCTCAAATCTCAATAGAGGTAAATATAATTTTCCCTTTTTTTTCAATTTCTTTTGTTTTGGAACTTGTTGTGCAGAGGAGTTATTACAGTAATAAATGTTTTTTAACAATTACTCGAGCCTCTCGTGCCGCTAGAGTTGCTAAGTGTCCATTTACTCTTTTACCCTTAAGAAATTATCCTTTTTTTTTTTTTTTTTTGGGAGAATACACAAGGAATAGTTCAATGACAATCAAACCAATGCTTGATCTGTCATTTTTTCTTATCTCATTAGGCTTAATTTCTATTACAGCCAAACAGTCCCAATCTTTACCATTGTTGCCGCTAGTTCTCAATTCCCATACTGCTAACATGTCTCTCTCTGGCAAAGAAAATTTAGCATTAACTAAAAGTCCCGTTTTCAACAAAATATGGGAAAGCAAAATGTGAAGTATATTAAATTACTTAGATTCGTTCGTTGTTATGAGTAATTAACAAAAATGAAAATAATCTTAACTAATTAATACACGTTCATTTTTTTCATTTTTTCTAACCAGCCAAAGATAAATGAATTTAATTTCTATTTACTTTGTTTTTTTTCTTCATATCTACAAATTCATATCCAAATATAGAGTAATTCTCCCAAACAATGTGTTTGGATCTAGAATTTCTTAACGAAAATAAAAAGTAAATAAAATAAATTTACTCATGCTTAATTTTTTTTTATGAGTAACTAAATTTTAAAAAAAGAAAAAAAAATACCATTCATTTTATTCTCATTTTTCTAACCTAACCAAATGCAAACAAGAAATTTAACTCATCTAATGTTTTTTTTTTTTCCCTCCTTTTTATTTTTCTTTACACACACAGAACTAAACGGCTTTGATTCAGGAAACTTTTTCCTACCTGGGGGCATGCTCGTACCTAAATGAGTTTGGAAATCACTTTCATTGTCGTCTGATCAGAGACCCAACCAGAACAATCAAGCGATTATCCACAGCAGTGGGGCCCAATATTTACTCACTTCCCACGAGACTAACCAAATTGATAAGTGTATGAGAGGGTAGGGCCACATTCCCTAGGCAAACTGTTTGGTAGGGGATAATAAATGACTGCTTACGATTTTGTGTTGGAGCCGCATCAAAGTTGACCACACGTAAATTGCATTTCTATTACTGTCTTTTATGGTCAGATGGGTCCAAACACGGCAATGCCAACATGGCACCCATATTTTTTTTTTGGGTACAGAAAAAGTTGATAAGTAAGCTACCCTCTCCCAACCGTCAGGACAACAACAGGCCACGACCTCCTCAGTCATTTGAACTCAATGGGACAGTTCACCAAAGGTACTCTGGCCCGAGTCTAAGCTGGAGACGACGTCATAACCTGTGAAGATGACCCCAACGAAACGCTATGATAAAAATTCAAACCGAGACCTCGACCCACCAAGTCCGAGCCTTCACCACTGAACCAACACCCCGTTGGTCACCTATATTTTGATGGACCACCAGAGTCCTATGGCGCAAGTAACGAAGAATTGTCAGTAGCAATTATAACTCGATCCAGAGTAGGTACCAGTAATGAATACACTAAATAATTGTAACACAATAGCCTCGACCTTGCTACAACAACAAAAGCATTATTTTCTGCCTGCTCTGGCTTATTTAACAAACATTTTTCTTTTTTATTCACTGTTAATTTTATTTTTGATAAAAAGCCAAAAAGCTAAACTAAAAAGTCCATCTAAAGGGAAAAAAAATTAAAATTCGATTAAAAAATAACTAGTCAAGAAAAAAATTTTGATCCAAATGAGAGCTAATTTATGTATTTATTCTCCTGTCCTCTTCATCTGATATTATATGCCCACACGCACACATAATTTGCAGGGTAAGAGGGAGAGTTTCACTTCGTCATCTATAAATCTTTTAAGCACCATGAACAGGTTTAGCAAATAGCGTTACAAATAATAAAAAACTTATGCAACACCACCCAAGGGTGCGTACATACTATATATTGCAAAATTGGAACGCCTATTTTACACAGCAAGGTCCTACCAATATATTCTGATAACTTAGGAAGTAATAAATATTTAAGTATTTTTAAAAGGCAAATGTTAATATGTGCCCTAAGGGTACATTTTTAGTATGCTTTGTCTGGTTATACATAGCGTTGGTAATTGTGTTTTCAGTATTGAAAATTGTGAAAACAAAAGTTTCAACGTTTTGTATAATCAGATAAAACATACTTAAAATGTGCCCTTAGGGTAGCAAGACTCTTTTTAAAATTCAAAACCTAAAAAATTAACATTCAAGCATCCTTGTTTTCCAACATTTTGCTAACAGCAAAACAATACACAAATACAAATAACAACACTTGAGAAGCAATATTTTTGCTGCATTTGCCTACCCACGTCACTAGAACTTCGATACAAGGTCTTCCTATGAAGTCACTAGAATAAAACTTGCCCACAATTAATGTTGCAGCTCTGTGAATCTATGATGTGGAAAATGATTCTACTAAAGTTTATGATTACTTTAGTTTCTTGTTACATTACGACAATCTTGATAACAAAGTCGAATACTCATTGATCATACCTGGGAGTCACACTAGTAGATATTAACTTGTTATATGAAGGGGAAAAAGCCTAAGCTCTACAATTCCATCATGGATATGTACATGCATGTACGCGTTTATTCATACATCTATACGTGTAAACTCAAACCTGCTTCACAAATTATTCATTATGGATGTGTAAGCAGCAACATGTACGTCACAGCACTCTGAATCCCACGAAAAGTCCTTTGTCATAGCGTCCATTATCTTCTGATTCCACTGGGATGGGTTGTTCTTCTACAATCAGACAAGACAATAAAGATCTCAAAAGTTTAGCTCCTTTTTACATGATGAAAGTAAATTCTTCTATCAAGATATACACACACACACACATGAAGAAATGCAAATTTACAAGTGCACAGGAATACGCACAATTTCATCAATTGCTTGGCTTAAAGATACATTGCCAAAGGTATTGATGATGTACTGTGAGAATTTGGAGCTCTCAAAGTCCTGATCTATGATCTGCCTGTTGAGACAATACACAAAGATACTAGCTTTTTCTCTTTTCAAAAGCTAAAAAAAGAAAAGTAAAGCTATCCATTAAAATGACTTCAAACTCTCCATTAACTAACCTGAACTGGTTTTTAGTAAGAGTTGCAGCAACTGGAGCAGCTCCGTATCTTATAGCCTTCAGCTAAAGTTTTCAAATACGATGTAAAACTTATTTACAGAGGCAAAACCAAACATTATCTGACATTTTAATTTTTAAGTAAATATAATAGGGATGGATGTGTTAGCGAGAATAAGACAAACAGAGAACAAAATAGGAGAAAGTTTCCTAAGATGGCTTAGAAATTTGCAATACAAGACCACTGAGAGCACAATAAGGGAAACAATTTAATTTAAGCTGATGACACAATAAAGGAAAGAGGGAAGCAAAAAGATGGTTAAACTAATGCCATGTTTGGATCTTGCATTTGACAAGAGAAATGAAAACAAAAGGACGATGTTTCTTGTAGATACTCAATTTGTATGGGTAATCAAACAAAAAAAGGACTTTTTTGACACATAAATATTCCTTTTCTTCTCATTTTCTTGACCCAACCAAACAAAAGAAAAGAATTTAGCTTCTTTTCCAATCTTTTCCTTTCCTTTTCATTTCCCTCGAAGAACCCAAGACCAACCACAATGTAAAAGAAATATATCAGGAAAAAGAAAAAAGAAAAGAAGAATGAGTTGAATATGGCCCTAGGATCTAAACAAAGCTAAATGTTTCCATCCCCTACCCTATGTTATTACGTAGAAGGTCTTGTTTAGAGGAATTGTACATAAATGTACAAAAGAATACTTTAATGTACCAGTATATTATGTATCATATTGAAGGTTGAGTACTCGCGGATGCATGCATGCATGCAAATATATAAAAAAAAAAAAAAATTACTTAAGAGGATCCTTTCAAGAGTTCAGGACAGATACCAGACCACTGTCTGTCATATTTATATTTATAAGCTACACATACCGGCACTTGGAGGAGTGAATCATCAAAAGATTGGCATAACATAATATCAGATCCTGCAATGATTAAATGGGATAAGGCTTCATCGCATCCGTTTAAAAATCTCACATTGTCATCCTGCAAAGGGTGGAAAGTACCAAGATATAGTGTATCAGTTGAGCATAAGGTGAAACAAGCATCAGGAAACAAATGACTTCCTGATGACGAACAACAAATATGCAGCCCGTATTTTCTTCCATGACCAAAAAGGGAATAATTTTTGGAAGACCATCTTAAATAAATTTTTAAGAGTGTTGAAAAGAAAGATAATATAAGAAAAACCACCATTGTGTTATGCAGGCAAAACCCTTCCATTTAGTTAGGCACCCAGACCACTGTCCGTCATATAGACAATTACGTAGCAGTGGAGAATTTCAAGCATGGCAGGACTAATGCAAAATCTTATATTGTGGATCCTGAGAGCTAGTCTACTTTCAGATCAACTTGAGAGAGAATTTAATTTAAAACGTTGATTGGTATAATTCTTACCTGAAAGGCACAAGCTTTCTGACATGGAATTTGGAATGCATTAGACAACACAAATCCTGGATTACCAATACATGGCAGACAAACTGAAAACTATATGTATATTTTTATTCGAACCAAGCAGCACAGTAGCATACTTCGCTAAGGAGAAAAAGGTAATTTTCCGGCAGAGACATGCATCACACAAAACATTGCTAACAATAGCAATTCTTCTCTAAGGCATAATTCTATTCTTCAACAAACCGAATAACCACTTCCTTGTTTCATGGTTGCACAGCCTTGAGGACCACCCTTTCTTAAGCCAGCATCAAATATATTTCCGAAACTCTAGATTAAAAGTACTGACAATGCTTAGCATCCATTTCACGGGTATGGCCATGCTTTTCATTTGTCAGTTAACAAGCAAGAAGACTTCTACTTGTCAGCTACCAAAACGGGAAGTAATTCCCTTTTTATACTCCCATGTTTTTCTTACATGCACAGAAGACAAATTGGAATCAGAGAGCACAATAAACTGAAGGGAGCAATGCTTGTACCTTGAGTTCTTCCTGAAAAGATTCCAATGCCCTGTTTATGCCTGAAATTTTCCTCATCCCCATAAAGATAAACTGCAGAGATTAACTGGACAAATCAAATGCATGGAAGACCATTTGATAGAAGACTGAAGTACAAATGTAAACTTTATAAGTAAAAAATTTCTAAGCTAAATGGCTGATCCTTTCCTTCTTATTGACAAAAATTGTTCATCACAGCCCCATGAATTTCGCACATATCATTACCAGATCAATGGTTGGGTTTTCAGTAGAATTAGGTTAATCAACCAAGCTTTCTGTTGAAGAAGGGAAAAATAAGCACTGACAAACCTGAATACCTTTTCCGGAAGCAATCCAAACAAGTGCCTTGAGGTTCTCCAAATCGACATCTGAAACTTCGGGAAAGATGCAGCCAACCTACAATACATCATTCGTTACGATCTGCTAAAAAATGCAGACAAATTGTAGAGAGGAAACAAACAAAAAAAGACCACATGCATGACAGAAACTAGGCAGAATCAGACATTAACTCGTTCAGGCCAGTCACAGAGAAAATTATAGGTGGTTGGCTTCTAATCTGTAACCAGTTCATCAATGGGAAAATAATAAATAAAATAAATGCAGAAGTTATGAATAAACTACGAACCTGAAACGATCTTATAGAATTATTTAATTTTGCTGGGGGGGTAGTTCCCAAACATGCCTTCTCTTTGCAAAAGGATGTACATACTTCAGGGACATTTCTCCGATCTTAACACATTGCAAATCCAAGAATATGCAGAATTTTGGAAAATTAAAGAATAAAAAAAATAAAACATAGAAGAATGCACCACATTCATCATGCTTGCACACAGCATTTCGCATCTCAATTGAAATGGCCCACTCATTCTAGCCTTTCTGTCCGTGCATAAAAGGAAGAGTGTTCAGCCTAACAGTGTGAAGAGAAAGGAATATATGTCATCTCAAAATATACTAATCATTAAATGAAATTCAGCAGACTAGATTTTCGATCATTGCTCAGTTTCAAACTCTGGTATCAGTTGAAAGGAGTACAAAATCCATATGTCAGCAGTTCGAGAAAATCCAGCAACAATGGCAGGATCTAGTAAATGTCACATGGTAAGTGTCATAGATGAAGTGAAAAGATTTAGTGTGTCAATGTTTAAGCAACTGATCCACAGCAGAATTTAATATCCAAAACACCCATAAGACCTTACTGGTACATGTTACAAGATCTCGTGTTAGAATCCATGATTGTGGAATCAACATCCGTCAGTATTCCTCTTTTCTAATCTTAAAAACCATTAGTTATATAATTTCCTTTCCAAGTGAAGTTCCTCATTTTATGATATGGACTAAAAAGCTTTTGTTATTCCTAATGTCCTCATCACAAAGAGAACATAAGCTGTGTCTCCACTTTTAGCTGTACAACTATTGCTTGTTTCTTTTCTCTTCCCAGAATACCAGAGGTGTATTTTTGTTATGACTTCTCAAGTTACAAAGCAGTTCCATAGCAGTTTGATTGTGAATTTTATTAGATATATTTCTTCAATCCAATAGAAATTTTCACTAATACCAGTCTTAGTTTTAAGTTTCACGAGTGCAATTCTAATTTGGAGTTCACTGGTGTTGACTTTTGAATCATGATATGAGTTCCTTCAACTGTTTTCTGAATTCAAAATAACAGAGAGAGAGAGAGAGAGACAGAGCAATAATGAATTCTATTCCATGTTGTTCATGGTAGCCTACCAACCAATAGTTTACCAAGATAAGGAGCTAAAGGTAGACCAGTTCTATTCCAAAAGTGAAAAAAAGAGCAGCAAAATGGAAATTTTGTTAAAATACAAAATGACAGAATAATCTACAAGTGCATTTGTGTGGAGCAGAAATTCAGACATAGTTTGATCAAGTTATAAATGAGGACAAGGATATTTGCCCCTCGGAGCAGGATTTTCACTGGTAGTGCATACAAATATACGGCCATGCTTCAAAACCACCACACATTGATATCTGAGAGAACTCAAAATCTTACTAGGCATTTAAACATGTCAAAGCATGGTCCACTATGGACCACCATCTCATTTCTGTATTTGAAATACACGTCCGGTGTAAATAAATACTCATGTTTACTTAAGTGAATATTATTACATATTATATTATGACATATGACGCACAGACCAGAAGAGGAAAAGGAAAAGAGAACAAAAGAAATGAAAGATCATCTATGCACCACTTACAAGAACAATAGAAGCATTTTCAGATAACCCCACATGCTGCTGTAGTGCGACTTTGCAAACAGTTTTCCCCTTCATGTCATCTGCACTATACCTTTGTGGAAGAAAGTGGTCCATGGAAGGATTCCAGTTGGAGTCGTCAAATCCATAAGGAGCAACCAGCAACTTGTCCCTATTATGCAAATCCAAACAAGAAAAATCTGAAGGATTAAAATTTTCATTTGCTAGAGCTCACACAAAACAGTAAGGAACAAAAAAGTGAATGAACCTATTTCCTTATTGATTGAAGAAAATTCTGTTCAGTTTGCAGCAAGGTAGATAGATAAAAAGAGACGTGCATCATAGACCATTTTAGCATTTAAATGCAGAAATGCTTGAAAGCACTACTTACTTGTGAATGGCTAACGCGGATTCCAACCCATGACTGAGAGTGCGAATAATCAGACCTTTTGAATGCATGGATGACATTATTATAACTTTATTGGAGTAAACAATTCCGCCCTGCAAATTTGTACAAGGAACCCAATAAAAAAAAAAGTGATACTAGTCACACAAATGAAGCTGAAGTGTCTATTATATTGGGGGATATTGCAACACATGGTAGGTATATCAATTGATGGAGAAAAAAAGGCAAGGAAATATAGCTTTATGGCAATGATCTTGCAGAAACAGGGGATAGTTGTGCAAGAATGCAAAGACACAGTGAAGACGAAGAAAGAGAGCTAGCTGTGCAGATTTGTAGTTATGCCAATGAGCAACAACTAGGAACTGGATCTTTTATGCAAATTACTAATTACCCTTTTGAAATGAATGTAATGGTCTCATTTGAACCTTAGAATTTATGATATGCATCTCAAATTTCATGGAACTATTATTTGAGTTGAAAAGAAGTGCCACCGACATGATAAATATTACTTTCTTATTCTCCCTTTGATTGAAAAAACAAATATATCTAATGACTCCATCCAATGCAAAATACAATTCACTTGGCCACATTAATGCAACATTCCTTTGGCCAAAATTTTCATTGAAATAGAAGTAGTATAAATAGGAAGAAGTGTGTACCTTTAAAATGTTGGCAAGATGTGTCTTATTGTTATCTTGCAAACGATCAGGACGGTGGAGTCTAGAAGGATCAAGTCCACACAGTGCTAGCTTATCAGGTTGTTCAAGACACTAATGCAATATAATATAAGGAGTGAAGATAGTTGATAATGTCAAGACTGCAAGGACCTATCTAAAAATTGTAAAAAAAGCCAGAAAATAACAGCCCAAGGAACTTGCCTGAGAATCAAAACCATGGCATGTCAGCAATATCCTTGTACCTCCGAGTCCCTGTATATTCAGAAGAGAACATTCTCAAAACAAGATCATGTTCCACAAGTAGCGTTGTTGTTAAATCAATTATTGTATCTCTAATACCTTAAAAATCTTTAAGTTAGAGAAACAAACAAAAAGGGGCAATGCAGAATCAACATGCTATGTACAGTGAAATGACCCGTCTAATATAGATCCACAGAATGCTTACAATAGTGGGATATAAACAGACAGAAGGGCTACAAACTCTCAAAGGCAACACCAGTTTAGTGAAAATGCTAGAACTAGGACTCTTTTTTATTATAAGTAAGCAACTTTATCCAGAAAAAACACCAAGGAAGGGTGTCGCCATTATACACGAGGACTTGGAATCCAAAATCTTTCCCTACACAATCCACATAAAGGCTGCTGGTCTGTTTTAGAATTTTTTTCCTGACTATCAAATTGAAATAGCTATTCTGGAACTATATGTGCTGAAGCAGAATCAATATATTTATATGAAACAACCTTCCTACTCTTAGCCAAGCAAAAAAGATTATAGTAATTGTATGTATCCCTAGTGTTAGTCTCAACTCAAGATGGGTCAGAAACACCCTGGCATAACCAAAAATGTAGTACAGTGCCTAGATCACATTCTACTGATTTAAGCAGTAAATAGAAGCTTAATATAGCACAACAGCAGAAGGCTATATCGTATCATTCACATGATGAAAAGAAACAGTAAGTGCAAGTTGCACCTGTTTAACAAAAACATCCCAGAAAAGTGGCCCGACAATAGCAGTTTGCCAGTTATGTATATGTAAAACATCAGGCTGCTTTCCCGATTTTACTATATAATCCAATGAAGCTCGGGAGAAATAAGTGAACCTGACAGCATCAAGTAAATAACCCATTAAAAAGGGACAAAAAGGAAAAAGGATACATACAAATTGTTACAAAATTAACAAAGCATACAAGAAGTAGATTTTTCTTTTTTGGTTGAAGCTAACTGTGACTAGACAGCAAGAACAGCCCTTCCCCATAGCAACAATTTAATAAACCACCCCAACCTCTACAGATGTCGAACTTGATCTAAAGTCGAGGAAATTACTAGATATTAAAGCAATAAAATCTCAAATAGCAGCTTGAATGACTAAAACTGGCAAACTGAAAAGAACTAAGTTATACCATGCAAAAGGATCTAATACTTGACCCTAGTTAAAACTACAGTTGCTCTAGAACCAGATTAAGACATAGAATCAAATTATTCCATCGTCAGTTGAAGTGTAGTTGCACAGAAGTTAGAATGTGATGTTGGTCAAAGTACAAAGGAATCCCCCCAATGATACCACCTACGTATGCTTTACTGGAGATTTTCTCATAACAGTTCTTTCTAAAACCACTAAAATAGTATCAAAACATTGTCCCAGGAACCTCTTTTAGTGCCTTCGGTATCATATCTCTCATTTCTGTTATCTCTGACGAAATAATTTTGAAGTTCACCCTTGGCAAGTTTATTCTCCAAACAAAATCTCTAACATCATAATAGGTTCCAAAAGTGAATGCAAGGCCTTTTTGTACTGATTACTGCCAACATATTTTGGAAATAGCTAGAACAAGAAGCACAAGCAAATCAACTATACTAAACTTGTTGTGTGTCCAAACTGACTTCCACACCGGTAAAAGGCCCATGCATAAGTGGGTGCGACTCAGTTCAGGTGGGTTCCACTTGGTGCCAAAAGTAAAGGTGAAAACAAAACAAACAAGAAGTAAACAAACCAAAAGATGATCAAATTCAGATTTCAAAAAGCTGAATTAAGACTGCATGGACCAGTTAATCGTCAAGCTAAACAACCCAAACAATGGTTGGTTGGTCAATAATTATAATTGGGAATAAAGACAAAGGGTTTTACAGAAATCTCAATTTTTTGACAAACCTGGAGACATTATAAAACACTGCTCCAACACGAAACAAATTGACAAAGAAAAACAAGATCAAGAGACCAGGGGAATGACAAAAAGAATATGGCAAAAGCATCTTAGTGTACAGAACTTTTTCGATACTTTTAGAGAGGGAAAAAAAAAAGGTTTGATGGGGGGAAAAGAAAAAAGAACTTACCGTTCAAAGTCATTTGAGTAGCCGTATACTCTCTCACAGCTGAAGAATGATGAATAATAAATAGGCTGTATAAAAGTGATTGCAATGCCATGGACAACACTGTACAACAACAACAAAAGGTAACATGAGTGCATGTGAATGGTTAAACAAGATGCAGAATGCAGTTTCTAAATGTCCCTTTTTAGTTTCATGTCTTTTATTACAACGAAAAGAAATAAATAGTTAATCTTGGCTAAGTACCCAATATAACTTTACATGGTACAACAAAGATCCGAACTCACCCTGTCCAAATTCTGTTTATGTGTAATTGACCATTGAAATATGAATAGAACTCTGCCTCAATTTCTCTTAATCCTTGAACTTCATCCAGGTTTAGGCTTCCATACCTATTTACAAGGTGCATTCTTTTCTAAGTCAAACAATTCAGAAATTTCAGGTCCCCATCTGATAATATTAAGAAAAGCCAATAGACACAGTATGAAAGTAGCAGTTAAGAAGGAAAATTTTGCAGCCTATTCGAGGCATCTTGATACCTAGACAATCAGCCCACTGGGGTGAGGCATGGCTACCACAATGTGCAGATAACAAGTTTGCAGCTATTTTTATCTAGACAATTCAAATTATTTTTGAATAATGGAATTATAACATTAACTCTTCTATCCAACAAAGTAAAGCTCAAAATAAAGTGCATTACAATGAGAAAGAGTTCCAGTTACAACTTAGTTGTAACATAACAATCAAAAGCTGCCCTTAATCGTAGTGCTTCAGTGTCTTTATTCTACATTTCTACTCACTTGATACACTGTTAATACACCAAAATTCAAAGCCTATGCAATTAAATTCATAAGTTTGAGATTAGTAGTCCAGAGAAATATAGCAAAACAGTTCGCCCCGCAAAACCATTCAAAGCAAATGTAAAGTGGTTGCTACGTAATGCCTTGACTACACCAGAGATTTGTTCCGGAACACTCCTTAAAATGGTTTTGGAGAAATTTCATCATATTATGGCTTGCTATTCCACTCTAGGCATTATGGCTTGTAAATAGCACAAGAAAATGAGGTTTTGATTTATAATTGCCAAAATTTATTGGAGAGAATTACGAGAAAGAATGAAAATGAAATATGAGGTCCCTTGATTACTTTGGTAAAATAACCTCCACCAAATGACCCTTTCTTTGTAGGGCACGGGATAGCCCTGTTACATACGATGCCAAAGATCCAACAGAGATGACTGGTGCCATTTCAGTACAAATGTGGACAATGTGAAAAGCTTTCCTGAATAGAATATGATAGAGAATATGTTAGAAATAGAGAAAGAAAGAAAGTAAGACAAAAACAGAGCAAGGATGTGATAATAACATCTTGGAACTAAAGTTTGTAATCTCGAAGGTGAAGCAAAGACACACTATTCCAAAAGAATGCCAGCATGTTTATACATGAAAACAAGAATTCTGGGGAATGTCATAACTAGAAACTGTCAAGGACATTTTTTTTTAAGATAAGTGAAACTGTCAAGGACATTGCAAGCCATTTCTATCAATTACTTTAACACTTGCACAACCAACTATACTCAAAGTCTGTATATCTTTAAAATACTATATATGAGCTACTGTTCCATCACCGCATAATAAGGCTACAGTTTACAACCAAAGCATGCAGACACACAAGCCTTTAGAGAGAGACAAAGGGAATGCTTCCTCTGGCATGCAAGTATAGAGTCAGTATAAAATACATAATTTTCTTTAAGATTGGATATGTATACCATACCATGATTCTACACATTATCATCAAAATCTTGAAGATAAAATTAGTTTCATTACATAGTACATAATATTACTTTTTGCTTTTGTCTGAGAAGTGGCGGAGTTCTGCCAGAAGTTCAACATCTCTTTTATGCAGGATGTCAGAGAAATCATTGGCTACATTAAATTTTGAAGCCATGATCATCCTTCTCAAATCAGATGCCTCCCCAGTGCCAATCATGCCTGTAAGGACCATTGAGTCTATCCTAAGCAGCAACTCTGAGCTGATGAACAGTGTATCTGGTGTAGGTGAAAAACCGATAAAAGAAGATTGTTAATAAATGGTTCTCATCTTGGAGTACATAATCTATATGCAGTTAAGTATGTTAGCAGACTGATGAAGAAAGTAAGTATATAACATGGTCCATAATGAACTCTTGACTGCGAATATGAAGGATATTGGCCTATCTGCAATACATTAATAATGTATGAACCACCAACACGAGGTCGCACAACACGAAGTTGCACAGAAGCTCAATATAGTTCACTTAGCTCATCTATTATGCAAGACTTCATGCAAAGTCTTAAGCCAACCATAACAAAGAATTCAGGGTACCATCACCTTTTTCAAAGCTGGGCTGCTGCCTCATCTCTAATTGTTCTATCCTATCAAGCAAAAACATGTTTTCTCTCTTTGTTTTGTCCAGCTCCACCACGGCCATCAAGCGTTGTTTGTTTAAGTACAGAATGTCTGAATGGTGAACTTAAGGCATCAGAATAAATAATAATCACTTGTATACGATGTCTATGAAATCAAATGCATAAGACGACTGATAAAATCACCATTAAAAGGAATAGCAAAGATAGTCGCCTAAGGACTTACTTTGCTGCGCTTCCTTGAAGAGTTGCCAAATGTCACCATGTTTCTTTTCTGATATGCTATTCATAGATTGCAGCATTTCCTGTAGAAGAACAACAAAATACTATTGACTGGCTGCTGGAAAGAAATAGCAAGTCATATTTCAAGCAATGAAAACACACCTGAGACATCTCTGAATTATCATGACCTTCTAACCTAGAAATTGAAGTGATTGAAGTGGTCATTGAGTAAATTGCAAAGAGCTATACATGAATTTAAATTAGAAAGAATGATACTCACTCCAACTCAAAAGATCCTCTAGATAAGCCATTGTCCCCCTCATTCTTTCTGCAATATACTTAGACAGTTAGGCGGAAGCAAAAAAGTCAGCATTCAAGTACATGTTCTTTGTTATTGGAAATAACAGCAGCAGCATATAAGCGGAAGCACCATTATTAAAGGAAATGAGGCGCTAAACCACAATAAGGAATGTAAGAGTTCCAGCATCCTGCTTTACTCATGTACCATAGAGTTTTTCTAAGAATGAGTTGAAAGGAATACAGGAGGGGTTTGTAAGAGTTCTCTGTTAGTGACATCAGGGTGGTTGGTAAACTGAGATAAAGAAAACAGAGAACTGCTTAAGCCACTTTGGATCTCATCGACAAGCATATAACTTTTTACTGTCTGTATCATGCTTTCATCGTGCTTAAGGAAATTAAGAAACTTTTTATACTGGGTTTGTCATTTCCAGTTTCCACATCTTCTACAGAAAAGCAGATTTGAGGCCAAAATGCTGGAAGACAATGCAAGTGGTCCAATTCAGGTAGAAATGGAGAGATTAGAGTTTTAAACTGGTCAAAACTATACGCACCGATAAGCCAATATCAGTAAAGATCAAATAGGAACACACGAATATTTTCGGATCACACTACTGCAGGACATAGTTTTCTCCATCTCATTGAATGAATTTGGTAGGTTTTGCTAAATCACCATACTAAAGTCTACAATTTATGAAGAAATGCCGATATACTAGCGATGCAGTTTGTGGCGTGGAATCATTTTCATTGAAGCACGAGTTACCAGCGGCAGAGAAGAAGTTTCAGTGAGTGAACATAATCAAACAGTTCAGCAACCTAACGGACATTATTAGCTAATCTGCTCATGTGTAGATGTACCACTTGATATAATATAGTATATAAGTGTATTCAGTTGCAAATAAATTTACCCCAAGCAACGAACCCCGGCACGAGCTTTAAGAGGTTTCAAGTTTGCTGTTGTACTGATCTTCAGAAAAGCAGGAACAGAAGGGATCGCTGCGTTTAGAAAGATCTCCATTACTTTCCTTCTTGAGAGATAGAGAGCTATAGGAAGATCTCCATCACTGTTCTCCAGAGAGAGAGAGGGGATAGATTGATAGAAAACGAGAAATAAGGTCACCGTGTCGCCCGTTTGTTTTGTAGGAGTAATGCCTCAAATTAATTAATTAATTGATGAACAGATGCCGTTAAGAAATGTCCCACTGAATACAAAGAACTCTCAATCCCAAACGGCCTAACCCAACGCTAACCCTAACCCTAACCCTAACCATACTCCAAACCAAACGTACTTCTTTGTTTTTTTTTTCTTAGAAGGAGTATCAAATACAAGTATAATTAACGGGGAGACAGAAGCTAGTATGTTAGTAAATTAAATATTACTGGAGAATAAGTGACAAGAGGATCAAATATTTTTTATTCTAAGCTTCTGCGGTGACTCGAACCGTAAGCTCATCAAAGTCAAAGTGGGTCCATGACTATTGAGCCAAAGATCCTAATCCATAACATATTTTTTGGGTACCCTTTCATCTTGCCACTGTTGCATAAACAGTGGTAGACGCACAGGGGATGGGGTTACAGTCTCCCTAAGTTTTAAAAAATTATTCTATATCTTATATAATTTTGAGTATTTATAATAAATTAGGTATATTGACCCCCCTAAGTTTTGAAAATTTTCTTTATACCTTATATAGTATTGAGTCTTTATGATAAATTAGATGTATTGGCCCCTTCTAAAGTTTTAAAAATTTTCCTTAGACCATTTGTTCTTTTGAGTGTTCATAATAAAATAGTTATATTGTCTCTTCAAAACCCAAGTAATTTACATTTGCCCTCTGAAATATAAATAATTTTGCCTTGTTCTTGTAGTCTAAAAAAAAAAAAAATTGGTGAAAAAGTAGCAATTATATTTTTTAGTACTACATTCATTATTATTTTTACCTTCTTTATAGTTGTTGGGTCTCATACTATATAGAGTTTAAATTTAAGCGACAATGTTAGTAAATGATACAATGGTACCACTAATTTTTTTTCTAATCTTGACCTTCTTCACAAAATTCTTAAGTCCGCCACTCTGCGTAAGCAATTGGTAAGGACGGAATATGCAGATACATGACAATGATCAATTCCTCCGATGGCTTTGGCTTATTAGGCTAGAATGGAATGCGCACCTGGAGAGACTAGAGTAGGCGAAGGTAAGAAGCAAGGGAGGACCCCCGACTGGTTCAAACGGTGACGATACTGTAAGAGAGGTCCTGCAGAAACATAGGTCCATGATAAAAAACTTAATATTCCTTATTCTTATTACTTCTCAATATGAAAAAGTAAAAATGAAAAGGTCCACTTGAATTGATTGTGCTGTGATCAGTTAGATTCAATCTCTTCTCAAGCTCCTTTCATGCAATGTATAAACATGATTTACTCTTGCGTAATTATTTAAATCTTGCATACATCCTAGGGAACTGGAGGGTCTAACCCTTTCGGCTTTCACGGCCCTAGTACCAAAATTAGGCACCACACATAAGGTACAAACGTGCAGGACGAAGATACAATCAAGACATATGAAATAGATATAAAAGTTCGATATATATATAGGGAGTTTTGTTTCCCTCGTCTCCCCTCACTGTTTTCTCTTAGATGCAACGCTTTTAGATACCCATATGAAAGCTCTAGAGAGTGAACCCCGTAGTAGCTTTCGTCGCACGTGGTCAACATGCAGATGAAACGCCAAATGCAACAACAGTGAAATACTCAAGTTGATGAAAAATCAGACGAGGCTTGCTAGCTGCTTCTCATTGTGTCAGAAGCCTCAGAACAGAAGAAAATGATCTACATATCAAATAAAATATCAACTTTGCCCATACAAAAACAGAAACCTAAATAAAAATAAAAATTGCAACAAAAGTTGACAAAAACTTTCCCTATATTTGACAAATGATGGAAGTCCCATAATTCAGCAGGCATCATCTGCTCTGAAAAGTTACAACAAATGCTAGTTGGAGAAAACCAATGCAGGACTTCAGCTAACCAATGAAGAATCAGAAACAAATTATGTGTATGCGTCATCGTTGGCTCAGCTTACGCTTCTTTGCCTCTTTTCTCAAGCGCTCCCGCCTCTCTTCTTCCTCTATTTTCCGAAGTTCTTCTTCATCCTCCTCTCTCGCAATTCTTGCACTGAATCACAAGAAACCACAAGGATATGAGCCACAAAGACACTAAGGGAAAACCAAAAAATGTAAGGAAAAAAAAAAAGAAGTGCATTGAATGTGAAAAGGTCCCAAGCAAATAAATGCAGGCAGAGAATGTGAGTACATAACACTAGAAGCAGCAGAAGAAGTGTATATAGAGTACAGTTCCTCAAAAGGATATATCTTAGATGGCTTTCACTTCAGCATTTCTACAAAACCATTCTGGTTAGCCCAAAGAAAACAACATTCACCAACAATTAACCTGAAAAACTGTTTTCCCCCTTCTCTTTTTGGCAAGTAGTTCACCTCATTTTATCTGAATTTTCTTGTACACATGATAGCCATGGGCCAGAGAACACTGCTTAAACCCCCCCACCCCCCAAAAACAAACAACAGATGCCTTTTGTGTCTCCCTTTAGTACGTTGGCTACAAAGACAGTCAAGTTTGCTTCCAGATATATTGCAGGTCTTTAAAATAATGGGTATTCTCACAAAGAACAGAGATGAGTGTTCATATGCCAGATATAATAAACAGGAAGATGAATGATGGATGGAGCACACAATGGGAATTCTCACAGGAAAATGAATGGCGGAGGAGTTTTGGAATAAAAAACAAAAACACAAGTAACACATTAACAGTCTTGAGCAAATGTTATGAGCTCAGATAGCACAGTGAAATATACAATAAAATAACTTCTAGCCCTAATGGATGGAATTTCATGCTACATTCACCAAAAAACACACTAACCTCATTTTCTCCTCTCTCAAAATATCATCAAAGTTTGCCTCCATATCGCTATCATCATCAACATCACGACCAGCATATTTGTTCGGATTATACCTGCCATAAAGATCGCCTCTTCACTTAAATTTGGTCATAGAAACACAATATTTCACAGCTGAAATTTTAGAATATATATATGTATGTATATATCTAGGAATGGAAACCAGTAGAAAGTCCAACTCATGCAATTACACAAATCTCCCCAAAATCTGAGAGGTAAAATAAATAAATAAAAAATTGTCCATTTCTTCTCTGGCTTGGGTGCACTGAGGTTCAGTGCAAAATTCATTGAGCACCCACATGTATCCAGCACAAGAACCATATATCCAGTTTAAAGAAATACAACAAACAAGAATGATAGAAAACAGAAGCATTAAACTATCATTGATAATTGGGTTTGTCTAAGATGGACCCGTCTCGAAGTACACCACCCACGAGTACCTATTTGTAACCAAACTAGACTTAGGTAAACCAATATCATGTCATTTGGCAAACAGCCAACCCAATCTTATTTATCTTGGGCCACATAATCTGTACAGGCAAGGTTTCGCCATTCTAAAAAAAAGGGTCTTGTAGCAACAAAGAAAAATTAGTTTTAAATGAAGAACAGACATTAATTAACTATATACAATCCATAGTAGCAAGAAAACAAATTAAAGACGGGGGTGGAGGAGAAGAAATGCTGTTAGTACAACTCTCCCAACAAGAGAACTACAGTCGTAACCCAGTAATTGATCATTCAGGTCAAAATCAAGCTTTGTTAAACTATTGCACCAACATTAGAAATTATTCGATGATTTAAAAAGCCAGCAAGGGCAAAAACAGAGGGCTAATTACCCAAACATTCTTCTAATCATACTAATTGCTCTTCCACCATCATCATCCTCATCATCATCAGAGTACCGTCTCACAGGCTTTTTCTTCAGGCGGTCCTCTTGCAATGTAGGACGTGATGAAATTTTTGCAAGTGGCTTACTTATCTGCCAATAAGTCAAGAGTACAAATAGTTTAGGCAACTTTCACTAAATATACAGATATGTGACAACCAGAGAATCCAGAAAATGGCAGCAAGTATTCATTTCATGAAGGATATGACAAAAAAGGAAATTAGGCTACTTTGGTGTATATACAGGGAAGTCAACCAAAATGATCATGTATCCAAAAATATACAGGATTGCAGTAAATGGGGTAAGACCTGAGGTTTAGAGGATGGCACTGGCTGTTTTGGCAGCATCTTTCCTTTGCTAGATTCCTGACATCCCTTTTTCCAGTCCAAGGTTTGCTTCAGAACAGAAGGTTGCTTTGGAGCAGATGAGTGCAACTTCGACGAGGGTGGCTTGTGCACACTAGTCAAGGAACTCTTTGAACCAGCTGCAGAGACCCTCCTCTCTGCGGTGGCTGCTGGCATATTAGAAGACGAGCCTTTTGGCCCCTGAGGCCGACCTGGCCCACTCCCAATATTGTTTCTAAGCTGTTTTCTAGAGTCAACTGATGTCAGAATGGGCTTACTCGCTGAAGTCAACTTGTGGGAGCCTGCTTTTGGATGCATTTGGCTACCTGTGGAAACAGGTTTCCTCTCCTCACGACCATTGGGAGCTGGTCTGCGAGTATTGGTTAATGACTGTTTGCTCTTTGGTGACACTTGAACTGATCGCACCTCTTCAACATCACCAAAAAACCTGTATAAGTCTTCTCAATGAAAATAGTATGTTTTGAGCTTTTAGATAAACAACCAGATAAATTCTAGTGAAGAAGCTACACACCTGAATTCGGAACAGAGACAATTCGAGGTGGAAGATCTTTTGTGGAAGCTGGAAGCTCCGCATCATTAGATAATAGAAAAGAGTAGTCCCTCGTATCCTTTAGTTTCTGGACTTTCATTTTTAACTGCACAAATAAGCAGAGGGGGAAAAAAAAAAGCTAGAATAATCAAAAGATAAAACTATATTAAAGCAAAAGAAAAATCAACAACAGATTACTTTTACTAACCTGATTTACAACTTTCGGGCGGCGGTCATGGACTTGAGTTTTGGATCCAGCAGTGGTCGATGCAAGGCTCTTATTTTTCTGCATGGACAAGTGAGGTCATCAGTTAATGAACTACACCTCAAATGAAGTTAAAAGCGGAAAAAAAATTATATCTTTATTTTATCTGCATTCTACATGACATCCCAACCACCCAAACTATGCACTATTCTGAATGCAGATCAGGGATAATAGGGAACAACTAATTTGCAGCATACAGGAATGTACTACCACAACTAGACCAAAGACTTGTGGTACCTACATCATGATGAGATTTTGAAACTTTCGCTACCAAGTGCTGGTTTTCCAATAATGACCTGCTCTCTTGAATTACTCTTTGAGCAATAACAGGCTGTGAGGGCCCAAAGAATGATCCATAACTGCAGAACATGGAAACATGGATGTGAAAAATTACACAATGCATCGTACAAAGAATGATCCATAACTGCAGAACATGGAAAGATGGATGTGAAAAATGAGACAATGCACTGCATATATACAAAAAACAGGATTAGAGACTTAATGAGCTTAAGGACATTCACACAGTAATCGAAAGTGACATGCATTATTAACCAAAAAATGGCAACCATAACAAAAATTCATCCGACCGTATAGACCAACAACAAAACCCCACCACAAAAAAAGAAAAAGAAAAAGAAAAAAAGGAAAGTATTTAATGACTAGCCACAAAGAAGACACTTCTAATTGAATATCAGAAGACTAAAAATTGCATCAAAATTCCACATATCCGCACTTTCTATTATTTGATAAATTAAAGGTAATAAATATGTGCACCCTTAAGGGCCAAAAGAAAAAGAAAATAATGATGATCTTATATTACGTACTCATTAAGGAAAAGAAAAAAGAGAAGAAACAAAAAGCAAAATCAAAGGCAAAAACTGTTTTATGCTTTGGTTTCACTTGGAGCCCCAGTACACCAAATTCCTAAAGAAAGTGTGTGATGATAATCATGATAGTGACTCCATGAAAAGTCATTCATTCACACCTCCTCCCAATATTTTTCAAATTGCAAAATCAGATTCATCAATCTGATACACTATTGATAGGACTATTGCATCTGCAATGAATGCGATACACTATTGATACTAAGATCCCTATAAGCATCAACATATTGACACCTTAATTTTGTTAGTAACAATTTTGGCCCTCCAGTGTACCACCCCCCCCCCCCCCCCCCCCCCCAACCCAAAAAAAAAAAAAAAAAAAGAATCTAGGCACATAGATATACAATGATTGAATTAAATGCAGATTGTTCTCACTTGTCATAGGGCAATTTCTTCTTTTTCTCTTGAGAAATTGCGAGGGTAGAACCAGATTCCTTCTTCATCTGCTTTCTGATTGCATCTTTTAATCGCTGCCTCAATTCAAGGTATTCCGATTCCTCTTGTGTTGGTTGTGGAGCTTCTTCTTCTTCTTCATATTCCTCTTCACCAACCCCTTCCTCTTCTTGCTCTTCACCCTCATCTTCATACTCATCCAAATCTTCATACTCCTACATGAAAATACCTAATTAGACAATAATAAAAAAAAAAATTACATAAATTGTCACCCATATAGAGAAGGTTTCATTAAATTTTTTTATTTTTTTTTGGAAGGAGGGGAGGAGAGGGGCCTCCAAAATTGCTTACATCTCTATCATATCCCCGCATAGCGGATTCAAATCTCCAAATGGGATTGTCTTGGATGACAACCACCTACAAAAGCCCAAAACCTGAAAGCATTATTGGAAAGACAGGTTTCAACCACAAATTATATAATTAAAAAAAAAATGAGCCATTGCTTCACATCAACAGAAATATGCAGCATTTAAGAAGGAGAAAATTTTGTTGCGCTTGTTACTTAAAGATTATATTAGTAATTAGATCAAGTTCACAAGAACAACAATCAGATCGTAAATTTTGCACAAGGCAAAAAAAAATTTAAATATATTTGATGCCCAATATTTCAACAATTGTTTTTCACTTTTTGAAAATCTACAACTAATAACTATTTTATACAACAAATCTCCCAGATTTTTCAACATAAAAATCCATTCTTTGATATCAAATAGCAACAAATATCTGCACAAGATCAGTGAGTCAATGGACTACAAGCACAACAAATTAAAATAAAATAAAAAATCAAAGAGCTCAAATCCAAAATTTAATCGATCAATACTTACTGAAGAAGAAGAAGAAGTGGAGAGAGAGAGAGAGAGAGGTTCGAACAAGTAATCAAGGTGAAATATACCCTAAAAAGAAGAAAAATAAAATAAAAATCACCAAGTTGTTATCGTTCGGTGGGGATGGACAAAGGGCAAGCCCTATTGTTTGGAGGATATCAAGTGAATCCCCGATTCGATCATAACGTGTAAGCAAAAACACACTAGAAAAACAATCGAAAATACAATGGTTCAGAGAATCGATCAACACCCAAAAAAAAAAAAAACCAAGTTATTATCTTTAGATAAAACACCTATGAAAAGCCCTAAAATTTCTCAAATTGGAGGGTAATAAGCAAAATCCCAATATAATTATATTTCTAAGTGCATAAACAACTGAGAAATTAGCTACCCCAAATATAAATCACATAAAAAAATACAAAATTTGAAGGAAATCGTCATCAATTACCTGATTCGATCTCGATAGTCGAAGAATCAGATCGAATTGGGCGATTTTTCAAGCGCGAAGGCAAGACGGGAAATTCGACATCAAGAGATAGAACATGGCGAAACCAGATCGGCAGAGACGACCGATAGCTGTGGAGACAAGCGCTTCGCAGGCGATTTGGGAACCCGTAGAGAGATGTGGAAGATAAAGAGCGTAGGACGGGAACGTCCCAGAGACAAGAGGGTCGAGTGCTAACGTGCGCATGGGTGCGTAGAGGGCACCGAGATGAGTTTCGAATCTCGACCATCGAGTCATCGACCCACCGTGATGACACATCCGTGCGAGTTGCGAGTGCTCTCTCGGTCTCTCCCACAGTCCCACTCGTCCATCTGTGGAATGTGGATGCTACTACAATAGGCGATTTGTACAACGTTAGTATGCTGATGTGATATAATAAGTTAATAATATATAATTAAATAAGTATTTAAAATTTTACTTATCTTAATTTAAATAAAAAAATTTAAATTTTAAACTCAAAACTCTATAAAAAATTTTAAATTTTAAAGTCAAAACTCTTGATGATTAAGATTTATACTCATATGTGGCTATGTACAATTAACTTATTATACCACGTCAGCGTCAATACCACCATTGTATCTAATATTTTTTCCAAGATCAGGGACATAAATGATAAACTTATTATTTCAAATTTTGCTAGATTTGGGATTAAATTTTTAAAATTTATATTTTTTTTTAACTAGAGAGTGTCTAAAGTATAATCCCTCTAACTAGTGCAAGGCCAACCTCCACTAACTATATAAATTTTATGTTTTTCATAAATAATCGTTGGGCACAAAAAAACAAGTGTGGAGGGATCGAATTTTTAGTGGTATAGCACTCATGAAATTATCAAAAAAAATCAGTTGTATATTAGTATTAATTACCTTATTCATATTTAAATTACACGATAGATAATTCATAAAATATCAAAAGTTAAATCATTAAAGGGTTACCTTTCTATATTTTTTTTTACCTTCGCAATAAGCTAGGTGTGGTCTTCAATTTATCCTATTGATTTAGATTATTGCCCCTTTATTCTATCCTTTTGGATTATTACCCACCATTTTAGATAAGAAAATTGACATAATAATTGAAGAATGTTAAGGATAAAAATTATAAAAAGGGGTGAGTACTTGAACATTACAAAACTCCCCCTACTCTCTTATGAATTTTTTTTCCTCTCTCTGCACTTTCTCGTTTTCCAATATTCTATTTTTTGCGCTTCAATTTTCATCCATCAAGTTTTTCCCTCATTGTAATGATAATTGATGCACGTTGTAGCATTGTGTTCTTCACCTTGAAAGGGTGAAAATGGCTCTCCATCCTAATGTTAATGGAAAAAATGTCATGATTAGTCTTCTAAATTTTTTTATATAACGCTTACAAAATGTTATGACTCCTAAAAGAAGAGCCTCTTTGACTCCGAGACAGCCAAATCCTTCTGGATGCTTCTAACATCATCTACTCTTTAACAAGGTTGCTTCTCTCATTTTTGTATTTGGGGAGTAAATTCCACTAATTATATACCAAATAGTCTTTGTGCCTCCCATTATCAATTTTTTTCCTCTAAATAAAAAACTGGCTGAGTCATTGTGATATAATTCGGGTGGCAACGTCAAACGCAACATGAAATGTCTAACTCTAAATAGAGTGGAAATACTAAACAAAGACACAACAAATTAAACATATTATTTTGTAGGTAAATTATGAATCAATCATATTATTACCTAATCTTTCCAAGTTTGTTACCTAATAGTGTACAACAATCAAAGACAGCTTAAAACACCAGGGCATTATTTGTTTAGGGAATAGTTGTGCACCGTGCATTTACCGCATTGGATAAACTGAGAAAAGATTTGAGAAAAAAGGTCAGAAAGTCTTGAGTCACTCATTTCAAAATGACGAGTAAACATTTCGAAAACATGAGAGAAACATTTCAAAAAAATTTTAGAAACGTTTAAGAAATTCTTAGGATACTTGACAAAAATTCTTAAAAAATTTAGGAGAAATATTTCAAAAACATGAAATATTAATTTTTATACATTTTTTTCCCTTTAGTTCAAATAAAGTATTTACCAAATTATTCATGTAAGTTTCCATTAAATTTTTTAAAAATCTCAACTAAGTTTTTTAAAGGTTTCCTTTGCGTTTTACGAATACTTCTTAATAAGATTTCTATTAAAATTTTCAATTGTTTCCCACTTTATGTTTCTCCTAATATGTTTTTATTCGCTTACATTTTCCTAATGTTTCCCTCTCCTACTTTTGCTTCCTACTTTAGCAACTATGATTTTGAGTCTATTCGTTGCGTCACGATCTGCCCACTTTAGTGCCCATTGGGTACCATGTCATTTAGCCCAAATTAGCATTAAAAGCCTAAAAGGATCTAAACAATTCTAAGATTTTCAAGTAAGGGTACTTAATTATGGAGAATTATAGAATATTCTAAAAACTCCTACATAGGTGAATATAAAAATAGAGTATTCTAGATAAGAAGGGAAGCTAATAAATATTCTTGAAACTTTCCAGAAGTGTACATATGATAGAGTGTCCTAGAATTAGGGGGATTACCTTCCTAAGTAAGCTTTGTAAAAGTATCTAGATATTTGTAAGGAGGATTCTAGAGATCTACTCTCCACCTTTGAATTAAAATGATCTCAACTATTCATTGAAGAGAAGGATATGAATGGAAGAGATGATGGCCATTGATAAGGGAGGAAAACTCATTTGTAAGCATCAAGCTAAGCATTGAGTAAAGCTTTGAAGTTATTTTTCAAGAGTGCTCTCTTATCCCTTCTCTAGAGTCCTTGTTTAGTTAGCCTTTTCGGTGGTTCTCTTGTTCATTCATGAGGGTTTATGTTTACTGTAAGTGGGATTTTTCTGGAAGGTTGGGCCGAACTCTCAGGCCCAAAAATGGATGAGTCCAGGTATTTCCTACAAGACGAAGATGTTAGAATGGGTCGACCCGTAGAGGGCCGATCACACTCCGAAGATTAAGTTAGCAAGCTTAATCGATGAAGACAAATGAGAGTGGTTAATACTGGGGGTTAACTGTCCATACCTGACTCTCGGTGCCTTGGATATTTATAGGACTTTCAAGGGAGTGTGTTCTGCCTTAGCCTACCAACAGGATTTTATGGCCTGCTGGGTATGCATCATCATTGACGCGGCCTGATTATCCACAGGGTCTGGCGCACCGTCGTGAAGGATTCCGGCTGACCGGACGTGCACGTTCACGTCGCGTGGGCAGCCGCACGAGTATTAAATGCGAGTCAACTCTGCATTTAATGCGCAAAGACTGCTAGCGGTTTGGGCCCGCCTTTCGTGGTTTGGGCTGCGTTGTGAGGGAGGTCGGCAGTCTGGCCTTCCCACTAATTCTGATCTGGGCTACCAAAGTGGGCCCAACTTTAACTTGCGCAGATTGAGCCTCATCCGTTGGGCTGGGCCGGGGGTTACTCCCCCACAATTGCCCCCCAGCCATTGTGTCGTTTGAGATTCTGAAACGGCCAAGGGATGTAACGGTCACCCGGCCACGTAAATGCCGGGGATTTTAAAAAATTCAATGGTGGGGCGTTATTAAATCGACGGCCGACGTGACGCTTCGGCAGAGCGTCATGATTAACGTCGGTTTACTGTGTACGAACCGATGGCTCTGGCGTGTATAAAAGACCGACGCCCTAATCAGTTGGGAGACACTTGATCTCTTTCCTTTGCCTTCTGAATAGCGTGTGCGTCAGCTGTTTCGGCACCCACAACTGTAAGTGTCTTTGGAGCCCGCGACTTCTCTGTTCTTCATTGCGTCTTGTGTCTTGACGGTTGTCCCCTGATGGCATCCCGTCTTCGAAAAATGTTAGATGGTCCGTCGGCCCTTGCCGCGTTTAGGGCTAGGTTTGAAGTCCCGGATGAAATCGACTTAGAGTTGGTCGATCCCGAGGACTATCGCATGGGGGAGACCGAGAAAGGGGTGTCGTTCCCAGTCATTGCTATCGTAGAAGGGGGGCTTAGGTTTCCCCTCCACCCTCTTCTTCATAAATTCATAGTAAAAAATAAGGTGTCGCCCTCCCAGTTGGCGTCAAACGTATATAGAATCTTCTTTGGCATGCTAGAAATAAATCGACGCTTGAGGGTGAACCTGGGCCTTGCCGAATTGGACTACTGCTACACTCTTTGTAAAGTCGGAGGTAGTAACAAGGTTTACCTCCGTGTAGTCAAGAAGTCCTTAGAGTTAGTGAAGTGTCCGCCTTCCTCAGGGAAGGGCGTCGACGACGTTAGGGTCTGGGTAACCGGTCCATGGGAGTTCGGCAACGTTCCTGAGAAGGATAGACCGGCGATTCGATGCCCTAGAGTGCCCGTCGAACTAGGTTTGGAGCCGATCTCTTGCACTGTGCGTCATTTTAAGTTTCAGTTCGCTTCCATACTAACTCTCGAACTTTTTGCAGACACAAGCAAGCGGTCGAAAGCTCGTGACTGGTTGGTTAACTCTGACGACCTCAACAAGGTCTTGAACTACGTTGGTGAAGGTCGGCTAAGATACATAGCTCGGACAGCACATATCTTGCTCTCCTATCCACTGCGATACTCAACTTTTACTGCCGAGACCGGAGTCCCCCAGAGTGTACTAGCAAGATTGACGGATGAAGGTGCCGAAGGGGACTTTGAGGAAATCCCTACTAGCATAGCGATCAAGAGGGCGCGCATCCCTACAGGCGTGACAGTTGCGGTTGCTCCACCATCTGCATCGCCTGGTGAAGAACGACAAGAAGAGCGAACCAAATCATACAGTTCGGCATTCACTTCGTCACCATACACTGCGCCCAACCGACAAGTTGAGATTCCAATCGAAACGAGTGATTCGAGCACATCGCAAGACGAAATGGACGGCATGAGCCTGAAGGAACGAATGTTTGCTCTTGCGGGGCAGCCGCTGAAGTTGGCCAGACCTACTCCCGCAAAAAACCCTCCGGCCGAGCTGGCGGTTACTCCCGTGGAGGAGGCCCCTCCCATGCAACAGAGGCCGGAGACACGGCAACACAGAAAGAGGAGACCCGATGTCACTCCAACCCCAATGCCCAAAAAGCAGAAAGGCAAAGCCACGGTGGATGAGGTCGGCGAGACTGTGACTATCACTCCGGACATTCTGGGCCGTCCTATGACGACAGCAGATTCTATGATCGATCAGCCCAAGGTTGCTTTTGGTGTTATGAAGAGTGTCCTTCAGAAAAAGGACGTAGCGAAGCTTGGCAAAGCAAGCGACTCGGCCGTTTTTATGGGCGCTTTCCATGACTCCATACTGGTAAGACAGCTCTGACTTTTTGACGACTACAGTCTTTTTAGACACTTGCCCTAACAACGACCTTCTTCAATTTGTGTAGGGCTGTCTAAACTCCTTAGAGGCGATGACGCGCTTCCAAAAGCTTGCCGAGGTTCACCAGCAACTCATTGAAGAGCACGGTCGTTTGAAGCTCGAGTGGATTGAAGCAAATAAGGAGTGGATTACCTTCAGGAAACAAGCCGAGCAGGCTTCCGCCGAGCTTTTGCTGACGAAGGCCGACTTTGAAAAGAGGAACAGGGATCTTACCGACCTCGAGAAAAAGTTTGATGTGCAGTCCATGGATCTGTACAATGCCAATGAGGAGGTGGAGACCCTTAAGGCTGAGGTGGCCAAGCTGAAGGTGGAGGAAGAGGCCATATTAAAGCGGGGTGAAGAGAGGGGAGCCAAGAATTTGGCTCAAGAGATGATGGACCTCAGTCGCACCATATTCCAACAGGGTTGGAATGGTGCCCTTGTCGTTGTAGAACTAGATAAGGCCTCCGACGTGTGGGGTCTTTGCCCGGACTACTTTGATACTACCGAGGATGGCGTCGTCTGTCCGAAGAAAGTGCTGGCAAATGCCCTATACAGTCAGGAGCTTAAGTTAAAGGACGCGGCCGAAGAGGCTGCTGCTGAGAAGGAGAGGCTTAAAAATTTGGAGGCCACAGCTGAACCCTCTGAGGATGTGGAAGTGACTTCGCCAGGGGTAACTGTAGAGCCGGGGGAGAAGTCAGACGGTAGTATGGGCACAAGAACACAACCAAATCTTCTCCCATAGGCTAGAATCGATATTACCTATATATAAATTTTCTTTCTTTTTTCGAATTTTTGTAACCGTCGATGCTTTTTTAATAAGAAGGACTCCTTTTGTTGCTTATTACCAAATCTGCCTTATCTGATTTTTGCTGTGAGTCTTGTCTCATCTGATTTTGTCGTTCGATTTCTTTCTTGGCCTACTTCGGCCGACCTGTCCAACTATTTCAGGACCAAGTTTTTTAGACTTGGTTTTTAATTTGGCCTTCCTTGGCCGACCTGCCCAACTTGGACAGGACCAAGTTTTTACACTTGGTTTTTAATTTGGCCTTCCTTAGCCGACCTGCCCAACTTGGATAGGACCAAGTTTTTACACTTGGTTTTTAATTTGGCCTTCTTTGGCCGACCTGCCCAACTTGGACAGGACCAAGTTCTTTAGACTTGGTTTTTAATTTGGCCTTCCTTGGCCGACCTGCCCAACTTGGACAGGACCAAGTTTTTACACTTGGTTTTTAATTTGGCCTTCTTTGGCCGACCTGCCCAACTTGGACAGGACCAAGTTTTTACACTTGGTTTTTAATTTGGCTTTCTTTGGCCGACCTGCCCAACTTGGACAGGACCAAGTTTTTACACTTGGTTTTTACTTTGGCCTTCTTTGGCCGACCTACCCAACTTGGACAGGACCAAGTTTTTACACTTGGTTTTTATTTTGGACAGAATGATCAGAGCAGAGGCAGTTGAATAGCTTCGTTTTCATTGATTCTTCAGCAGAGCAATATACATTTCATGGACTGTTACAGCGTATGGAGCTTTGTATTACTGGTAGAACTTCCTCAAGTTAGTCGCATTCCATGGTCGTGGCAATTGTCGCCCTTCCTCAACGGTCTCTAGTCTGTATGCGCCGATGCCGACCTGGGATGTGACTCTGTAGGGGCCTTCCCAATTTGGGCCGAGCTTTCCATCTGCCGCATTTTTAGTTGCCCCCAGCACTTTTCGCAAAACTAGATCTCCTGGAGCAAAGTTTCTCGGGCGGAGTTCACTGCCTCCAATAATGAATCAGAATACGAGGTCTTGCTCGATGGTTAACCCTTCTGGTGTGATGAGTACGATGCCTGAGCCTGCCCCCCGGTCATTGGAAGCTCCGTCCACGTAGAGTTTCCAATGATCTGATTGTTCCCAAAGGTTGAGGGGGAGTTTGTGTTGTGGATGGCCAGGTGCTGGGGTTTGATCTACTTCCGGTGGAATCTCAACAGAAAACTCGGCAACAAAGTCGGCGAGAACTTGCCCCTTCGTTGCCGATCTTGGTTGGAACTTAATGTCAAACTCCCCTAATTCCACGGCCCATTTTGCAATTCTTCCTGAGAAGTCGGCTTTCCTTAGAAGAGGTTTGAGCTGGTGGTTGGTGAGGACGGTGATGGTGTGAGATCTGAAGTAATGCACCAACTTGCGGGATGCTACTATCAGTGCGAGTGTCAGCTTTTCGAGGGGTAGGTACCTGCTCTCGGCTCCGAGAAGGGTTTTGCTGACATAATAGACCGGGAATTGTTGCCGGTTTTCTTGTCTGAGTAGAACCGCACTGACTGCATGATCTGATACTGCCAGGTAAAGGAAGAGTTCCTCGTGCTGGACAGGGGTGGAGAGCAGGGGTGGTTTGGTAAGGTAGGTTTTGAGGTCGGCAAGGGCAGCGTCACATTCTAGGGTCCACTCGAACCGTTCCTTTTTCTTTAGGAGCTGGAAGAAGGGTCGGCACCTGTCTGATGAACGGCTGATGAATCTGTTGAGTGCCGCGGCCATTCCTGTCAATCTCTGAACTTCCTTGGCATTCCTTGGAGCTTGAATACTTTGAATTGCAATGATCTGCCGTGGGTCCACTTCAATGCCCCGATGTGTGACCAGGAATCCCAAAAACTTACCTGAGCCGACCCCGAAGACACATTTTGAAGCGTTCAACCGTATTTTGTAGTCCTTCAGGATACAGAGTACCTCCTTTAGGTCCGCCAAGTGGGTGTTGCTCAGTTTGCTTTTCACCACCATGTCGTCGATATAGACCTCGACAGTTTTGCCGAGCTGCGTCTTGAACATCTTTGTGACCAGTCGCTGATACGTAGCTCCGGCGTTCTTCAGTCCAAAGGGCATAACTTTGTAGTAGTAGATTCCCCTTGGAGTGATGAAGGTCGTCTTCTCTTGGTCGTCGGGGTGGAGTGGGATCTGGTGGTACCCTCGGTAAGCGTCCAGAAAACTCATCCGTCGTAAGCCGGCGGTTGCATCCACAAGCTGGTCGATTTTGGACAGAGGGAATGGATCTTTGGGCCATGCCCTATTGAGATCAGTGAAGTCAACACAGACCCTCCACTTTCCGTCTTTCTTTTTTACAACCACCGTGTTCGATAACCAGCTCGGGTAGTTGATTTCCCGAATGGCCCCAGCTTCCAAAAGTTTCTCTGTTTCCTCCAAGACAGCGTCCACATGCTGGGTAGCTGCCCTTCTACCCTTCTGGACGACAGGTCAGCAGTTTGGATTAACATTCAGACGATGACAAGCAACGTCTGCGCCGATCCCAGGCATGTCATAAGGGGTCCAGGCGAACACTTCCAGGAAGCTCGTCAACAACCCTAGCAGGGAACTCTCCTCTTGTTTGGAGAGAGAGGTGCCGATGACGAAGTATTTGTCTCCTTGCCGATCAATGTATATCTTCTTCAGGTCCTCCATAGCTTTATTCTCAGGTGTTTGCCCCACGTCATCAATTGTGGGGGTGTCTTCATGTAGCTCCATCATCTCCACTTTCTCAGGTTTTATCTTTGTCGCACATGCCGTTAGGAAACATTGTTTGGCAGCCACTTGGTCTCCCCTGATTTCTCCAACACCTGCCGGTGTCGGAAACCAAAGCAGCTGATGGTACGATGACGGAACGGCCCTCATGAGGTGTAACCAAGTTCGTCCCATGATGGCATTGTAGGGGAAGGGCACGTTCACTACTAGGAATTCGGTAGGCAACGTGATCCCGCAGGCTGTCACAGGAATAATCACCTTTCCCATTGGTCAGACTGGGCTCGAGTTGAACCCGACCAATGGGCTAAGTGATGGTTGGAGGTCGGACTCATTCAACCCTAGTTGCTTGAAAAGACTATAGTACATAACTTCGGATGAACTCCCCTGGTCAATGAGCAGCCTTTTGACGTCGCAATCCGCTATTCTTAGGGTAACCACCAAAGCGTCATTATGAGGGATCTGTACTCCTACAAGATCCTCGTCGTTGAAAGAAATTGGCATGTTGCCGCTGCCGACCTTTGCTTTCTTGCTGGGTTGTTGTGCCTGCATTACTTCCCGCAGGTGTGCTACTTTCTGCATCTCGGCTCGGTATCTGTGCGGGTCGATGGTCCCTAATTCAGCCGATCCGTGCAACACATTGATTATCCGTACTGGTCGTGATTCTGGCTCCTTCCGCGTTGCATCCTCTACTCGCGGTTGCTCGACTTCATTCTTTGTCTTCTCCCGATCAATGAACTGGTCGAGGTGGCCTGCTTTGGCCAAGTCTTCCAGGTGAGTTTTCAGATACCGACATTGCTCTGTCTTATATCCCTTCTCATGGTGGTATGAACAGAATCTCTTCTGGTCTCGGGCCGCTGGGTCTCCTCCCAATTTTGGCGGCCATTTAAAGAAGGGCTTATCACGGATTTGGGGCAATATTTTATAGATGGGGTCCTTAAAGACTGTATAGACCCCCTCAGTTGCCCTTTTTCCCCGGCCGATATCTTATGTCCGAGGCTTCTTAGCATCCTTCTTACTTGTCTTTTCGGCTGCAGCGGCGGCCTTGGTTGATGCTATCTGAGGTACGTCTTCGTCCAACCATGCATAGCGCTCAATTCTGAGCATTAGTTCCTGTATCGTGAGTGCTGGTTTCTTCATTAAGGACTGTCGTAAGCGATGCTCCCTAGGAAGGCCAATCTTGAACTGAGTTACAGCCAACTACTCGCTGCACTCGTCAATTTCGTTATAAGCCTCTCAGTAGCGTCGGGCGTATGTTCGCAACCCTTCTCCTTCCTCCTTTCGCAACGTCAGCAAGAAGTCAACCTCTTTTGGCTGTAAGCTGTTTGCAATAAAACGGGTTGTAAAGAGCTCGGCCAGTTGCCTCCAGCTTGAAACGGACTTACGTGGCAATTTGTCGAACCACCGTAAAGCCACGCTTCCCAGACTGGAGGGAAAGATTCGACACATTAGCATCTGGTCACTGCACCACACTACCATGAGCTGTTTGTAATGCCGAACATGGGTGATTGGGTCGGACTTCCCGTCATAGAGGGCGAACTTCGGTGGGGTGAATTTTCGAGGAATTGGATGGGATTCAATATCCTCAGTGAATGGCGTGGACGCAATTTGATCGAGGGCCTTTCTCATCAGGTCATGAGCTGTGCGCTCCTTAGTCTGCTGCCTTCTATCCTCCTGCTTTTCGTTGTACCATTTCTCCCAATCTTCTTTTCGCCGATCTCCTTCAGTTGGACCGTCGTTCGGTGGAGTTTTGCTCCTTTCCCTCTGCCAACCCGTGCGTCTGTGCATGCAACGCCGGGTACTAGGGGTGTAACTTCCCCTTACCGGCGATGCTGGTTCGTCTCTGGTGCCGACGACCTGCTCCCGAGCTGGGGACCCTTCTCTCCCATGATCATTCCTGCCAGATAATGCCTCCCTCATGGCCCGCACCTGGGAGGTGAGGTAGGCTATCTCCTCTCCGCGCCTTCGAATTTCCTTCTTCGCTGCACGGAGTGTATCCTTACTTAGGACCCGCTCGCTGGAGGGTGACGGGGCCAGATTCCGAGGATGGTTCCTACGGAAATTCCTGTTCCTGTCGTAGCCCGTATCCCTCCGCATTTCCTCTGGGTCCTCCTGGTGGCTCTCAGCGGGCGTGCGTATCTCCGACCTTAGTGTTCTCCTTCTTTGCCAATCTTCTGGTGTAGATTGGCAATGCGCCGAGTTGGTCGGATCTCTACTGGAGGAGGCTTCAAAGCCCCTTTTGTCGTGGTTGTCTCCCCTACGTCTCCGGTTATCCAGACTCATAGTTTTTCTAAACATTTTCACAGACGGCGCCAATTGTAAGTGGGATTTTTCTGGAAGGCTGGGCTGAACTCTCAGGCCCAAAAATGGATGAGTCCAGGTATTTCCTACAAGACGAAGATGTTAGAATGGGTCGACCCGTAGAGGGCCGATCACACTCCGAAGATTAAGTTAGCAAGCTTAATCGATGAAGACAAATGAGAGTGGTTAATACTGGGGGTTAACTGTCCATACCTGACTCTCGGTGCCTTAGATATTTATAGGACTTTTGAGGGAGTGTGTTCTGCCTTAGCCTACCAGCAGGCTCTGATGGCCTGCTGGGTAGGCGTCATCATTGACGCCGCCTGATTATCCACAGGGTCTGGCGCACCGTCATGAAGGATTCCGGCTGATCGGACGTGCACGTTCACGTCGCGTGGGCAGCCGCACGCGTATTAAATGTGAGTCAACTCTGCATTTAATGCGCAGAGACCGCTAGCGGTTTGGGCCCGTCTTTCGTGGTTTGGGCTGCGTTGTGAGGGAGGTCGGCAGTCTGGCCTTCCTGCTAATTCTGATCTGGGCTACCAAAGTGGGCCCAACTTTAACTTGCGCAGATTGGGCCTCATCCGTTGGGCTGGGCCGGGGGTTACTCCCCCACATTTACTTAGCACTTCAAGTGAGTCAAGTGTCTAAGTATCGCACAAGTTGACAAATCGAGATTTGTTGGAGCCCTGCGAGTGTTAGAGTGCTTATGTAACTAGTATTACTCGTTTATCTTCATTATAAAATCTAAATCATGATTAGGCACATCCATCAAATAAATAAAGTAATCCTATTTTATGATATATATAACTTCAGAATTATGTCGGTTAAGTGGTTGAATTATAATAAATTTTTAAATGATCTTAAAAAATTAAATCTTAATAAACTATTCTATAAAAACCAAATATATCTTATTAATTATGAAATAGTTTAATAAAACTCAAAAACTCCTATTCATGATATCAACCCTAGTTAGTAAATACTCGTGTTTAACGTATAATACTTGTATGTATATATAAATAAATAAAAAATTTCCGTTTTTCGTCTAATTTTGAAACCAAATGATAAATACTCACTTTTTTTTAGTTGGACCGTATAGTACACATATTAAAACATTTTATTTCATTTTGTTGGTTGTTGTTATTGTTCCAGTCTGATCTCCTTTTGCATTCAACTGTTCCAAATGGCTAATTATGCCTAACTTAGCCCTCACAGCTTTTAAATATCCTCGTATAGTTGCAGGCCTTGCGGCTAGTATAGGATTGGGTTAATCTAAGTCGTCTTTCAAAACCTATTGCATTAATTTGATCTTCCATTTCTAGCTTGAATGTCCCGTGTGGGTTCTTTTACCCCCTATTTAGATTTGGGTTTTGTTGACTTCTTATGCTTTATATTCTCCTTAGCATACAAATGTTGCTTAGTGACTGCTGCATTCTTTCCCTTTTATTTTGTGTCTATTTTTTTCCTTTTAAGGACATTCACAACTCAAGTGACAGTCTTTCTTTTAATTTTATATGATGACTTGTTTGTGATGGTTGCTAGGGAGAGGGGGAGGTGAAAGAAACAAATAGATGATCACTAGAAATTAAAAAAAAAAAGGAAAAAGTACGTGATCGCATAAAAAATATAGAATAAGAAAAGCCCAAGGTGGAGGAGCTACTGATCAATTGATAATTGCCCAGGATTATGGTGAATCCGTGATGGCCCTGTTTGGAGTCTAGGATGACCCTTTTTGGAGTCTAGTAGGTGATGTCATTTTCAGTCATCTAGAATGCTGGTTGTAGGTAAAAGGAAAGAATAAAAGCTTAGAGGGTGGCACCCTTACGTGTCAGATGGTGCCTTTGGCCTAAATGTAGCGGACAAAAGTTTGAAGACAGTGACAGCCAATTTAAAAGTTTAAGAGTTGTCTTGTGCACAATTTTTATTTTTGCTGTAAAAGAAATTTTTATGAATCCTCATTTTCTATAGTTAATTTTATAGGCGAGCTTAACCTTCGTGTTAAGCTTTTTTAATTTAGTATAGTTGTTTATAAAGGTCCACCCCTTTAGGCATTCTTTAATGCAATTTTATTTACTTAAAAAAAAATCTTTCCAAATATAATCATATTACTCCTATCTTAAAAAAAAATTATAATGTCAATAATCATTCGGAGAAGAGAAATGTATTCATTTGCAATCTATTAAGTTCATAAAGTTTATAGATCCAAATATACAGAAAAGATCTTCAGTTCGTTTACAGCATCAACCATTACAAACTCAGTCTTTATAGAGCATACCTATGTTCTACACCAAACACAAAACAAAATAAAAAACTACAAAAGTTCTAAGTAATCCTTGAAAATGAGTATACGTCTTCGATGCTACAGAACATTAATCTAAATATTTAGCCTCAGTTCCTAAACTTCATAAAACCAGGGGAAAGTAAATTGAAATTATCCATCAATCTCTATCTTTTTCTATCTTTATGATAGGTATGATGACCTTATCTATGTTACATCGAATTGGGTACACATGTCGGGTGCATGTATTTATCTAATTATTAGGGATTCATCCAATTAATATGCCCGAGGACTCACGAGCATGGTAAAATATTCATATTTCTTTATGTACTTTTATTTTATAGGATAAAATAGTGTTTACAAAGTGTTATATAGCATTTCATGCATAATAAGAGAGTTTTATGCATATTTATAAAGTAAACTCTACTTATTCAATGCTTTCGTTCAATGAATGTCCAATAATATAGGTTGGACACATTTCTCATACAGTTATACTCATATCTTAACCTAAGTATTGGAGTCTTAAATGACAAGTGTAGTTCATGTAACATAGGATTTTATAAACTTAATAATTCAAGAAACTTCACTCTAATACATCTCTAGCACCATTTTTTTTTTTATGGCTAAGCAAGTTTTATAAAACTTATACAAGAAGGCATATCTTCAAACTATGCAATTTTAGTAAAAGTAGGGGGTGAGAAACCAAACCAGCACACGTACAACGATTCTAGTTATTCCAACTAGAAAGGACTATACTACCGAGTACCTTTACTTCGAAATTGTTGTTCCTTTGGGATCTCATTTTAGATAATAGTTAAAACTATGCTTTGACTCTGGAGATTTTATACTAACCTTGGGATAAATTATTGAGCTACATTACCACCAACAAGAAATTATCATCGGAGAGTGAACTTGGAACATTAGCTATTAATCTGGGATAAAGTGAGGGCTGTTTGATAAAATTAACAACTACTAAAAATTTTAGTATTGAATTTCTAGGGCTAAAATACTTAATACTTAATATTCGCATAATGAAATTTAAGAAAAATAGGTTAGTTGAAAACGAAAATCACAAGTTATCACTATTTAATGATAAGTGAAATTCAGAATTCAATGATAAGACGAGGCCCTCGGACTTAAAATTAATAGTAATTTTAGTTGAATACCAAAATTAAGTGACAGGTTATTATGCCTTTTCCGCACTTAATTGCAAAATCACTAACTGCATTCACTTTTTAGTGCTTTGATTACACGAGAGGCCAAAGATACTCACGATGGCAGAGTAAAGCAGTCCAAGACGGATCTACCAAAAGGGAAAGAGACTTTGATGAAAAATTGCATGTAGTGTAGGAATTTCCCCGGCTCTCTGAAGGACTCAAATACTGTGAAACTAAGCTCAAATACTTGCGGATGTTCCTCATCCAGATGGTCAAGGTGCGAAGGGGAGCCAGTCAGCACATAACAGAATCTTTTGTTCTCCATGTGTATTAGGCAAGTTGAGAGATCCATTCTGGAAGTGGATGCTTGAGCACATCTCGTGACAAAATAGGCCGGTGGTTGAAGGTTGTTGGCAATAAGTGAACCAAATAAGGTGACGGTCATCACCAATGAATGATAACAGCAGTACAAGGTATCTTCCACATAAGCAGCCCTTCCATGGAATTGAGGATGAAGATCTATGCTTTTGCACCATCCATTTGAGTCGAGATTGAAACAATGCAATCCATCAGTATGACCCAAAACAAAGACCTTTCTATTGACAACCGCATGCCCAAAGAAGATCTTTCAATTGGGTCCATTCACCAGAAGAACCACCACTACCAAGCTACCAGCAGTATTAGGGTTGAAGATCTCAAACCACGATAGTTTTTCGCTAGTCTCATTCCACAACAAGCTAGTCAAAGAACACATAAATCCTCCGCACAACCACAAATGCCAGTGGGTGGCATTTTTCAGTGTTCATTTCAGGGCCTTTTCTCAACAACGTCTTCAGAGGGGGATAGTTTTTGTCCAAACTACATGTAATAGTGATCGGGTAAAAAAATATGGACATCTCGTGGGTTAGGAGATTGAAAACGCCTTCCATTCGATCAATTCTCCCCCAAAAAGGTAGAAATTGGGATCCAACATAACACAATAGCATTGAGTATTATTTGCGAGGGAATTCGAGAACGGGAGGTAGTAGTTCTGGTTCCGACATTCTCAAATGATCTATGGGGATCAGAGAAAGGCTTAGGTATGTCAACAACGTACAAAATGTGAATGATAGGGCCATATGTGTTCCAGAAACACATGTAAAGGGTTTTCGCTTCCCCTCCTGCATCTTCCGCCGTTGCCACACCCTCCCCTTTAACCTCCTTCTCCTTCATCGGCACTGGTTTCACAATATTGTAATGTATCCCCCACATCACCTGTGTTTCTTTCTTGTGTTCTTCTCCACTTTTTTCCCTTCATCTTGGTGGAAATTGGCCTCACCCAGCCGGCCAAGGTTGACCGGGCCTATATTAAAAATTATTTTTATCGAGTTTAAAACTAAATTTTAACTACGCCCAAAATAAAAATTATCATTTCGAAGCTCGCTCAAGTATGCTTATTTAACCTAATAAAATCTTTAATAAATATTTTTTTCAAAATAAATTTAAATAATATAAAACTTAATTACATAAATTTAATAAAATATAAAGTTATGTTGTTTTATATATATTTCGAGCCGGATTAGACCGAGTTTCAAACACAATTTTCAAGCTCGCTCATTAAACTAATCAAGTCTAAAGAAAAATTTCAAGCCCCATAATGCATGGCGGGCTAAGTAGGCTGTTAGACTCATGTCCACTCCTATCTCTAAGTGATGAGAGAAAAAACGTTATTAGGGTTAAGGATGGTCATCGACATCAGCAGATAAAAAGAGCCCTTCGTAGATGGACTAGCTGGGTCGGAGTGGCCCAAAACAAAGCCTTCTCTAAGAACTTTGCTTATGAGCCCAAAACACGACCCAATTCCTTCCCTATTTCGCTAGTAAGTTTTTTTAGTTGGAACTAGGTCACTGGGTTCCTACTGTTTTTACGGAGAGTTTGACCCAAAACAACACTCCTCTTGAACAAAAGCACGCTAATATGGTTAATGATCAGAGGGGTCCAAACACGGCACCGCCAACATGGGCCCCATATTTCAATGGACCATCAGGGCCCAATGAGTCAAGTGACTAATTGCATGTTTGGTTTGGCTTATAAATTGACTTTTTTATTTAGTTTTTTTTTGTTATAAGTAAAAAAGTAAAGATTTTGAAGTTTTTTTTTTTTTTTTGACTTTTTGCATATCTTATCCTGTTAAAAGTAAAAAAACTGAAAAAACTTAGCTTTCTTGCTTATAAACTAAAAAAGCAAAATCAAAAAAGCTACAAAAAAAACCAAACCAAACCAAACGGGGCTTAAGAATTGCTAGGAACAAATATAACTGCATCCAGAGTAGGTACTACTAATAAAAACAAACAAATATTGTTCCCGCCGAAAATTGCTTTAACAAGAAAAGCATTTGTTATACTTTTCTTTATCTATTTTAATATAACATGAAATTTCGTATAATCTTTTTTGCTAAATCAGCTCATGGAGTTGGGAGAGCACTTATCTCCACTTTAACAAAAGGGAAAAAGTAGCTAATTCATCTCATTCGAGGAAGAGAAAAGTAGCCATTTTGATCAGATCGATTTTTTTTTTTTGGTTTTTTATCAACCATTTTTCTTTTTCATTAACTTTTAATCTTAGTTTTCAATAACAATTCAAAAGCCAAAAGTTTAAACTAAAAGTCCATAAAAAGGTAAAAAAATTAAATTTCGATTGAAAAAATACTAGTAAAAAAACTCGACCAAGGAAAAAAAAAAACTGATCCAATTGAGACCTAATTTATGAATTTCTTCTCATGTCCTCTTCATCTGATATTATATATATACACACATAATTTGAGGGGTAAGAGGGAGAGCTTCACTTCGTTGTCGATAAACCTTTAAACGCCATGAACAGATTTAGTGAGTGGTGTTATAAATTACAAACTTATGCCACACAACCCAAAGGTTCTCTTTTTTTCGGGTCTGAATTACAATATGCAGATAGAAAAATAACAAACCATATGCTATACAAAAAGATATACCAACTGCAAGATAAAAGGCTGAAACTACCCCATACCACGAGGTGGGAAATCTTGATCCAATAACTCGTTCAGATTTTAAGGAATAGTAGAAGACCTTAATGGGGTGCAAATTGCATTTCTTTTGAGACACAACCATCCAATTGGCCACTTTATTGGCCATTCTCGGAGCATCTATAATTGTAACCCGAGCACAGGATCTAAGAGCTTGATGAATGTCCCTGAATCTGCAACGAAAGACAAGTGCTAGAGGAACTCTTAACACCTTCAACAATTTTCAGAGCATCCGTCTCAAATATGGCATTGGAAATGTTAGAATAAATGGGTGTAAATTCATTATTTTGTTGATCTTTAAGCCAATATAAATGTGAGACCCATGCATCCTTTGTGTCGGGTCATTGGTGCGTTGGATTCACCTCCGAGAGGAGATGAATCTAGACTATTTACTTGCTCAAATCCGTGTAGGATTGAATGAGTTATTGGCTTCCAAAGTCACCCCCTTGAATATGGGTTATGTAGTTGAAAGTGGGTTATCCCACATTGATTTCTCATGGGAAATAAGTTGTCCATATATAACCCAAGTTTGGAATAAGGTTTGGGCCCCAAGGGGCACCCCACTTTTGTGAAAGGGAGAGGACCTATGGAACCCATGGGTTGACCTAATACTCCACACGCGCGCCGCCGCCCGCCCGTCCGGGACGTGGGTCGTGGGTTCGGTTCAAGTCTTTCCTTTTTGGGCTAGGGTCGGAATTATTTTATTAATTAATTTTTTATTAATTAATTAATTAATTTCTGACGGTTTGACCGAACAGGTGTGTCCCTCTGGTAAGGGACTGTTTGGCTGCTGGTACTTGTTCGAACCAGTGTTTCGAACAGGCACCTGGGCTCTATAAATAGAGCAGCATTCTAGCATTCATAACATTAGAAAAATTTCGATTGTTGCATACAACGAATTCCTTCTTCCTCCCGTATTTTCTTCCTGAGAGAGTTCAGATCATCTGGTGAAGCCGCCGAGCAGTTTTTATCGAAGTGCTGCCTAAAGACTGCTGAGATCGTTTTATCCTGGGAGTCAGACGCCCATCATCCCATGAGCACCAACTGTGGGGGGTGAATCTGTCTTTAAGGAGAGAGTGTGAAACACTCGACTCGATCTATCTTTCGATTTCTATATTTTCTATTTTTGTGAACGACAACCGGGTAAGTCGTTACGATTTAGTTTGTTCTTATTCAGATTCTAATTGTCTTCTAGTTAAAATTGCTTCTAGTTGATAATTAGATAATTCGTGTTATTTTATTGTTTGTGATCACTAATTATACACATAGTGATTAAATAGGAATTATTTATCCAACTATTTAAACAACAGGAAATTCTATGAGATTGTGCCATTCAACAAGCCTCTCTAAGCGCTAAGGCTTCCCTAACTAATGGTGAATCACAGAAAAATTTTGAATGATTGCCAGCCACCATCGTGACTTTGTCATCTCTCACTAAAATATCAGAGAAATCAAATTTACCTTTTACAGAAAAGGCAAAATCAGAATTTACTTTCAAAAGAGAAAGAGGGGGTGGACTGTGGAGTCCAAGAAGATAATTGAACAGCTCCAGCAGCTCTCTAGATGTGACCAGACAGATTTGATGTTACTTGTACATATTCTGCGACGGCTTTCAAAGCATTTGTGATGACCATAGTAGGATTTAGCTAGCGCTTCTCAAAGGTCATGGTATTCCTATCTTTCCATATATACAGGCATAGCATTGCTATATATTAAGGCTTTAGGATCTTCGCCTGACAGTAAGCTGGCGTTGCTAGAGAAAGCTTCCAAGAGCCATTTATCAAATTTAGATATTGAGAATCTAGATGGCAATAGGTGCATTGGACTGCCAAACTATACACATTGAGTCCAAGGACATAAGAAAAAGAGGTGCTCGACTGTTTCCACATCTACCTTGCATATAGAACAGAGGGGAGAGTCTATGATCTTCCTGTTGAATAAATTTTCTACTAAAGGAAATGCATTTTTGCATGCTCTCCAAGGAAAGGATTTGTATTTTTGATGAATCTTCATGGACCAAAATCTTAGTCCACAATTCAGCAAGCACAGGATAAGTGCACCCCAAGGTTCTTACACATTATAGATTGCAAAATTGGAACTCCTATTGTACGTGCAAGGTCTTATCACTATAAATTCTAAGGGGTTGTCTTGGTGATTAAGACTTGGAACTTGGAGGTCTTACTCCTTTTAAAATCTTAGGTTCAAAACCTCTTAGGTGTTATTAACTCCTTGAGGCCACCCAATAGCTTTTGTCCTGATAATTACCTGGTTTGTATGGAATGAAGGACTACACAGGCCCCAAGTGTACACAAACTAATCAGGACACTCGGTTAAAAAAAAAAAAGGGTCCTATCACTACCTTTTAATAACTTTGAAAGTAATAAATATTTAAATAATTTAAAAAATGAAAACATCCTTGTACACAATGAGGTCTTAGGTTCGAAATTTTTTAGGTGTTATTGATTTTTGGGATCACCCTAGAGTTTTTTGTTTGGTAATTACTCGATTTGTGTGAAACGAGAGGACTGTATATGTTTTTAAATTAGTTAAAATACGCGAAAGTTGGTTTGAACGGCCGTTAAGCCAAAAAAAGAAAAAGAAAAAAACAACGCTTCAGAAGCAATATTTTTTGCTGCATTTGCTTATTCACGTCATCAGAACTTTCATGCAAGCTCTTTCTATGAAGTGACTTGAGTAAAACTTGCCTACGATGAATGTTGCAGCTCTGTGAATGTATGATGTTGAAAATGATTCTACCAATGTTTATGATGTAAATAAGATGTTCAGATACTTTATTTTCTTGTTATGTTACCACATTACTCTTTATTTTTCAATTTGATGTACAGTTGCATGGCAATGAACTTGCTCTAGTCCTTTGGAGATTCCGTTACTGAAGAGTTCATCATTCATGCTATGCCAAGTGCCAACCCATTAATGGTCATGAAAAGCGCACAAATATTCGATCACTGCTGTTCTCATTTCTATCACTGCTGTTCTATGCGCAGGGCTAAAAAAAAAAACAACTCTTTCCATGAACAGAAGTATAAATTTGCAAAATCTTTCTTTTTTCCACATGTTTAATCACACTTTGTACTTAACTGTCCAGGACCGGGGTTAAGTTTGTGTACTAGACTAGCAACCCAGGTCAAGACTTTAGAAAAGTGTGTGTGTGTGAATATTTAATGGTTTTAATATGCTCATAAAAATTAAATTCTTTCATAGGTTATATCTGTATTGCTGTTAAAAAAAATCACACTTTATACGCCCAACTTGCAAATTTGCTAGGTGTGTACATGCCTCTGGGACTATTTTTCGGCGAGTTTATACCCAAATCCAAGTGTGTTTTTAATTTGATTACCAAAATTAGGTGCTTTTGAACCTATTTGCACCCATAGGGCAAGTTTTAAACTATCAAAATTGTGTTGAAAACACAACTTTAGGTTTGAAATCATGTTTTTTAAGAGACAATTTTAGCCTCTCAAGTTGCAATTTTTTAAGCAACATGAGTTTAATAAGTAAGTTCAAGGGTCTTGTTAGCATATGCCTCAAACGCACATTTTAAGCTTATTTTGTCTTGTTGTACAAAGTATTGAAAATTATAAAAAAAATATAATTTTTAATACTAAAAATATAATTTTTAATGCATTGTACAATCAGACAAAATAAGTTTAAAATGTGTCATAAAGGCACATGTTAGCATTTGCCTAAGTTCAAAAGCATATGATTTTAGTTTTTATACTATTATAAAAAGTCAACGCTAGGTTTTGATAAAGATCTGTTACACTATTTTACATTATTAAACTGTCACAAAATGTTTAAAAAATTATTATGTAACTCATGTGCACAACTTCTATACGATTAAACAACCGAATAATTTAGAGAAATAATTGAATGCACCACGTTCTCATTACTTATACCGTTACACAACTAGATAACCACTTACAAACAAAAAAATAATTAAGTATAGTACAGTACATGCACATAGTGCATTTCACCATTCTAATTAAATATAAAAAAAAATACTAAAACAATGTTATAAACAAACATGACGGTCGATCAGACTTACTTAATCACAGTCACGTCAGTCGGAGCCTACTTACTGAGCCTACTAAGTGAGCCCGAATTCACGTGTCGACACCCACTAGATAGCCCAGACTTACGTGACTACAATCAAACCCACTATAAAAACAGCACTGTATTTGTAATAAACTCGTAAATACTAGTATCTGCTTGAATATGCACCCACCACCTAATAAAGTTGGGCTTGAACTGGACTGCTAATTTCTATTTTTGTTTTTCCAATATAACCGTCGTCAATATGTTGACCCGTGGATTAGTTTGTAAAGCCAAAAGGTTCCGACGTTTTGGTGGTCTTCTTTTCAGGTACTTGGTGGTTACTGGTGGATGTTGCGTTGTTGTACATATGGTTTTGGTTCCAACACTGCAGTTGGGGCTGGCTAACTAGGAGGGAATCTGCAACGGACCTGTTTAAGGGCTATGCAACAGAGAATAATATAGTTTGTGTGGGAGGAAATTCTGAGAGGAAAGAAAAGGGCTCATCAGGAAGAATTTGAACACCTTTGAGGCCCAAATTCAACAAGTTCTGGAACCAAACTGCTAAATAGGTTCTGACACGAGGTTGAGTTGAAATTTAATGAAAACTGACATTTTGACACCGTTCCGTTGTTACCAAAGAACAAGAGCTATAAATAAAGATCAAGTGCTAGTATATTTTAGTGGTTTATGATGTTATATGAAATATCGCAAAGCAAAGCCCCAATTTCTTACCACCAAATATGGACCAGGAAGACTTGAATGAATTTGTTTTGACGTGAGTTCATTCACGTATTCCGCTTACTAAACGATATTGGAAATGATATAATAGCTTTTTTGGTAAGTAGAAGTAGATATATTTATTAAACACACAAACTTATTCTTCAATGTTATGGAGGCCTCCACATGAATAATAAACTCATTGGATTTATTGGACTACTTAGAAATCAATTGAAAAATAGCTGAATGATGATTAAAACACTAGACTCATGACTACCGATGAGTCGATAACCAACCCAAACTCCAGCAATTTACAAAGTGGCTGACATAAACTTGTCAAGAATCTTCTGGTTTGGGAGGTTGATAAGGCATGTCAAATTTTCCCGGGCATTAATGCAGGAAACCATTATGTAGTTGATAATTTTGGTACGCAGATGAATATGTAGCTTATATTGAAATCCATAATTGGTGGTTGTCTAGTTCCATTATTATGCTAGCTCATCAATCTAATAAAATGGAAATCTGGTCCAATATTTTCTTCAGTTCTCGAATCATAATTTTTTACTGTTACTTATCGGAATGTGTTCATTTGTGTACTTGTTCAATATTATTTGGGGGAAGAAAAGAATATGGTACTGCTCTCCTGTTTAAATCAGGGAACTCATCTCATTTGTTACTTATCAGTGGTGATTGGGACTACTGATATTGTGGAGAAGGGAACAGAGAATGTTGTTTTCAGGACCTGCAATGAAGAAAGAAATCGGGTAGTATTTCAAATGGGCACTTCTGATGCTGTGAGGGCTCTTGCTGCTGCACAGATAGTGTATGTTTCTTTTTCCACTTTTCTTTTCCTGATTGTAAGGAAGGCTGGATACTTTAACAAGAATGGTCGTTAATGCTTCTGAACTTGGTATTCCTGCATTTTCTTTGTGTCCTTACTAGGGCTTGTCGATTGCTTCATCTTTGATATGTTGCATCTTGATGCCTTGACTAGATTGTCAATTGTCTGGTCTTTTTTGCTATGTAATTCTGATCATCAAGAGTCCTTAAGATAGTAATCTTACTTTTTGTAACTTATGTTTGTTGTCCTTTGGAATGTAGTTATAGTACGTGCTTGTCAAAAGGAAAGGGGCGGTTACTTCCAAGTATTTCTCTTATACACTGTATTTCTGGATAGTATTAACCGAAGCATCTATGTGGTTTAGGTTTAGATAGAATGTTTGTTTTTGAATTCTGCATTTGGGGTGGTAGTCACAAAATGTGTTGCAAACGTCGATTCCGTTTGGTCTCAAGATCTTCCTATCCTTCAGTGGATCTGTTATCTAACTGGGTCTGACAATATGATCAGATATGATTTTAGAAGGTCATGTGAAACGTCTGCCTATTTTTGCGACCTCTGATCTAGAGTTTTGTCATGGGCATGATATCTGCTCTTTCAGGTGCAAAGATGTTGCAGCAGTGGATATCAATATGGGTTGCCCAAAATCATTTTCTATTAGTGGAGGGATGGGTGCTGCACTATTGACTAAACCAGAGCTCATTCATGATGTATGTGATACATGTCATTCATGTAGTTCTTTTTTATTTTATTTTCATCTCTGTTCAATGTTTGAACTAAATGATTGAACCCTCACATTGTTTTCTGTCGAAAAAGATTCTGACAACATTAAGGAGAAATTTGGACACACAGGTGACTTGTAAGATTCGACTTCTAAAATCATCTCAGGATACAGTAGAATTGGCACGGTGAATTGAGAAAACTGGTGTTACAGCTCTTGCTGTCCATGGAAGATAACATGTAGGTTGAAGATGAAATGTCAATAAAGTGCTTAGAATGTAGAATCTGGTAAAAGCTCCGACCCTCTTTAACCTCTCAAATAATAATTTCTATTTCCTCTCTCTTTTGAATTTTCTCTTTATTTCATTTTTTCATTGCATATGCATGTAAAAGCTCATGTACCTGGATAGAGTTTATTTTTAAGAAAATTATAATTTCAATTTGACAGAAACATGACATGTCATAAAAATAAAATGCATTTGTCCTGGCTGCATGGACATAATACATATTATAATGAATTTGGCTGTGTAACTGCTGCCAACATTAATCTCAGTTTAATGATTTTTATACTGTGGAAGATCGAAATGACAATCCTTACTTGAGGACCTTTTGAGGTCTATTTGGTGGATGATTATTTGTATTATGTTTTTAGCCGCACTTTCGATAGATTTGTCTCAGGAATTTTATTTTTTCTTCTATATGATCATCCTTTACTTGATATGATAATTTAAACGGGATGGTCCATCATTTTAGGTCCATAGTTAACTTTGGTGTAAAACTTTCCTCTTAACTGCTCAAGTAATGGCTGCATGTTTCCTGTTGAGTGAATTGCAGAAAAGTTGCAGATAGGCCAAGAGATCCTGCTAAATGGAATGAGATTGCTGATGTTGTAGCAGCACTCTCTATCCCTGTCATAGCAAATGGTGATGTCTTTGAATATGAAGACATTCAATGTATTAAGGTGGCAACTGGTAGGTAAAAGACCTGCAATCAATTCTTGAAATGATGTTTGTTTATGGTACTTGTATGACTGATATGATATGTGTCAAGCTACTGTTGCCAATTTATATAGATTTGCTTCTTCAAGAAATATTTCAGCGTAAAAAAGATGATGTCAGAATTATTATGTCTTGATATCTTAAAAAAGGGAAGAAAGAAAAAAGAAAGAAAAAACATTGGCATCATTTGATCATTATTTAAGTAGGGTCTATGTTCTAGTATTGTTGATATTGTATCCAATAAACCTTTGAAAGCATCATGGTTGTTTGTTTATGCATCTATAATGCTGATCAGTAATTAAATTTTACATAAAAGCTTGAGATATGAACCATGCATACGTTCTGGATAATTGGTCATGTTTGGTGGATTACACTTATTCGGAGGTGTTGGGATTGGGGTGGCAAATGTGTTGGAAATCTAAGGGTTTATGGCCATGAACTGAAGAGAATATATTTTTGTTCTCAATTGTTTCGTGGTACTTTACCACAAATGCTTTATTGTTGCCTCCTGATGTCATTATTATTATCACTCCTTTTTTCCCCTTTAATATGTTTCACATCCATGAAGAAGTGCCAGGCTTGAAGGTTAATTTACCTGGAATGGTGTTGAAAGGGTCAAGGGAGATGTCAGATGTGATAGGTTTGGTAGAAAATGTGGGATGCAAGGTTAGATCCCTTTAACTCACATGGCTTGAGTAGTTTAGTCAGCTGGCGCATTTGTTGAAACTAGATGTCTAAGGTTTAACTCTTCCCCAGTTTACACGATGCATGTTTTTTTGTGTTTTATTATGTGCATTTGTAGGGATCAATCTCACCTCAAGATGGTTGGGGACGCCCTGGCATAACCAGGAGGAATGAAAAGGTCAAATGCCTAGCTATACTATTTGGTTTGCCTTTGGGCTCATCTTTTAGAGAGAAATTTGTTTATCTTGTGCTGGAGAGGTTGGAGGGAAGTTATCAGGATAGTCAATACTGTATTTGTCATCTCTAGAGGATGTAGTTTTGGAGGGGTGGTGATTACTTTTATGGTCATTAGATCGATAGGGACGCCATTTCCTCTGCTTTGAACAAGGGAGAATTAGCAAGATTAGCTTATTCAGCCAGATATTGTCTGTCCTGAAAAAGATGGTGGAGTTTTGCCATGGAGAATGGTTGTTTATGGGATGGTGGTGGAGTGTAAGAGTGGAAGATGGACCCCAGATCAATGAAGAAGCTTGTACGCCTTTGGGGTGTGGAAAGGGATATGGACAGGGTAGGAGGATCTCTCTTATTTTATTGATCTCCTGGAGGGGATCGATAAAAATAGGAGTTTTGCGTCATGTGGTGTTTGGTGCGAGGAAGCCTTAAAACATGTATTCTTGTACCTTTTTGCTAGTGCTACAGAGGCCACCATCGTGGACTACTCATATGGGTTCCTTGAGTCGGTTTATACTTGAGAGAATTGTGCCTCTAGATGGTTTATTCAAGATTCCCTTGTAAATGCTGAGATGGAGGAAATGTTTACTTGGAAGGCTTTAGAGATGGTAAGTTGGGGTTGAGGTAATTCTATAAGGTGTGGTGTGGATTAGGCGCATTAGGCTTTTACTTGGAAGGCATCCGCATATCAAACTGCCCCTCAAGCTGGCCTTTTTTGCATTGACAAAAGTATTGAAGGCCATTCTGACTATAAATAATTTGTTGTTGAGAGTAACTGTTGTTTCATGTGCAAGAGAACTAAGGATGCTGTTAATCATTGTTTGTTTCATTATTTGTCTGCAGGAGATTTAATTTCTATTTTTGGAGTGTTATGGTTGTGCCAAGATCCTTTAGAGAGGCATTGGGCTGCTGGCAAGGGAGTTGTGCCAGTAGTGGGGCTATGCAAATGTGGAAAGCTCCCTGCCTTGTCTTTTGTTGTGTGTTTGGAAGAAGTGCAATATGAGGATATATGGTGTTGATTTGACTGTGCAACAGTTGAGGAAGTGATGCTTAGCAGTTAGCTCCCTTTTTGTGATCTTTCTTTCTTCTTCTTTTTCGTTCAGGGAGTAATCTCTCTTCTTTGTTAATTTGTGGGTTGTTTAGGTTGCTCCCCCCCCCAAACCCCCTTGCGGCAAAAAAAAAGAAAAGGAAAAAGAAAAAAGAGTCATGTCCTGAAAAACAGGTGAGACTGGTTCTTTCTCTTTTATTTTTTTTTGTTCTATATTTAACATGTATTTGGTTTGTGTGCCCTTGGCACTCCTGCATCTATATATCCTTTCCATGTAAAAGAAAATAATTTGGTCATATCATGTTTTTCTCAGTTTCTGATTAAATGGGAGAGGGTATGGAGTGGACTCATAAAATGAGGCTTTAACTGTTACAATTGTTGAAAAATTCACATGGAAATTAATGTTGTCTTCCTAGTAGGCTAACCATCGGGTAAGTAGTATCTTTCACTCTCCATAGTTGAGTGTGAAAGTTTCTGGGAGCACCTTGAGTTGTGTAGAGATATTTGCTTCTTTGTTTATAACTTGCATTCTTAATTTCAAGGCCATAAAATGTTGATACAGCCTTTTAGTTTTCATGATGAAGGCACTGACTTAAAAGAGCGTTTTATTATTATAATAGGCTGTAATGGTTGGATGTGGATTGGACAAGGACTAGAATTAATTCTGTGTTGTAAAATTTTGATTTTGATACAATTTATTGTGCATGGCATACTTTGTTCTACTACCTCTCTTTTCATCTATTAGATTGCTCGCTTCTCACTTTGTGTTCTAGCCATTTATTTCTTGTTGTGTCAGGCTCAGCCTTTGAGGTAATTCTATAGTCATGACCATTCATAAGGTTAAACCCGTATGTTAAGGTCCTGTTTGGGATGATATTCCTTTTTTTCTTGTTTAGCGAGCAGAATGTTAAAGTAGATTATTCAGCATTTTGTTTTGGTCCCAACTGATGGTTGGCCTTGCTGCATTTTGTTTCTAGTTCTTCTATCAAGATGGTTTGACCTGAGGAGAATAGAGCTCCAGGTGAGCCTTTTATTGTCATGAACATGTGATTCTGTGTGAAGAACAATATAATTGTTCTACAATATCCTTCTAGCATTAAATGGATACCTTTTCTATTCTTTCCAGTCTGTGACCTCTTTCTTTGTTGCCTTGTTGGGGAGAGCACCTCAAAAGGAAGTCAAACAAATCGGTGAGGAGAAACCTGAAGCTTTAGCACTGGTAAACTGCCAATGTTTTTCTAAGTTTCAGTAATTTTGATAAGAATGTACCAGAGCGGAGCCTCTGCTTTGCACCACCTGTCAGACATCCATTTTGCTTAAATTTGACCCCCCAAAAATGGCAAATACATTAGGCTCCTCAAATTTGGCCTTTGTTGGCTTTAAATTCTAGATTCTGGTATTATACTATTGTTTCACATTTTTCAGCTTCGTTGGTTTATTGTACCCCATTGTATCTATGAGACCTTTCATTCTGCCCTCCTGTGATGGTTTCTACTGTTACATTCTGATTTCTGATTTTTTGTGTAGGTATTACGTTCTAATTTCGGATACCATCCAACTGTTTCAAATGGCCGATTATGCCTAATTTGATCTGTCCCAACTTTCATTTGTCATCTTATACTTGTGGCTAGTGCAGGATTGGGTTACCTAAGTCCGGATTTTGACAAAATCTGTGGGCATTAATTGTCTAGCTTGAAATGAAACATGTGTTGTCCTTCAAAACAAGTAGGTTTTATACCTCATTTTATATGTGGTGTATTTCAACTTCTGTACTTGATATTTCTTTATAATGATTTTCACAATGTAAGTGATTGTCTTCTTTTTTTTATAAGGTGCCTTGTCTGTGATGGTTGCTAGAGGAGCTCTTTGGAACGTTTCAATTTTCTCTCCTAAAGGCAAAGTACCCCGGGAAGAAGTGAAAAGAGAATATGTTAGGAAGGTAATTGGCCTTTGATGACTAGCTGCCCTCTTCTGGTACATGTTTCAAGTGTAAAATTCTACTCTGATAGGAATGATAACTCCTCTTTCAACTGATAAGAGAACCTCTTGTTAATCTCAGTCGGCTTCAATTTTTAAATTTGGTTTAATATTAAGTTTGTTTTTAATTAGAATTACCTGTAAATAAAACAGTTTCTGCACTTCGATTTCAGTGCATCTTATGGGGTAATGATGTTAAAAGCACAAAGCACACTTTGAAGGAAATGATAATGCATTTTTCTTCGCTTGAACTCCCGGAGGGAAAGGCTGTGATTAAATCAGAAACATTGGCAGATCTAGCGTAAGTATACTACTTTTGCATCTGGAAAAATAGTTTTGCTCTCTGGTGGTTGTAATAAAATTTGTCAATATAAAACCCCAGTTCCCTATAATTTGCCAATTATGTTGAATTTTGGAATGTCATGATTGCATAATGCGGTACAGCTCACATTCATAGGTCTATGATTCACCCTCTAATAGTTGAGGAGCCTATGTATTTGCCATTTTTTGTTCAGAATATTCCGAGTGTTGAGTTGGATTCCACCAGTGCTAGACTGCATGATATATACATAGTTTCCAGGGGCCGCGTGAATGAAAAGTTTAATATCCTAAGGGCATTGAATTTCTTTTATCTAGGATCAAATTTAGTAAACCTTTGGAGGGTGCTAATTATTGTTTTTTAATAAGCCTTGGCAGATGCTGCATGGAATTTTGTGCACTGCAAATCCTTGGCCTACTCGTTGACTTTCAATGCTTTGTTTGACTTCCAAGAAGCTGAACTGAAAGAATCATATGAAATCTTTTTTGTTTTGTTTTCTGATAGAGAGTATGAAATCTTAGTGCAGATTGTCTCTTACCCCAACCTTTTTTAAGATATCATGCTCCCATTTTTTGTCTATAGTATCATTTCAATAAAAAGGACTATCAGCGTTTATGAATGTATATATTGATTTCTTTATTTATTATTGTTGTTGCTATTACTAGTATTGTTAATTTTCTCCTTATTTTTAGTTTTGAACTGCAAATTTGCAGTTTGGCCCTAATCTACTTATAGACATTCTTATACATATGGTATGCCTGTGTAAATATGTGGCTGTCACAATTTCACTTGACACTTCAGACCACTAGTGATGATGCAGCTATCTCGTGCGGGCTTGCCCCCAGGTCTGGGATGAACGGCACCATGGTCGGACGGTGATCTCCTGCACCAAAACCCACCGGTGTGATGGGAGTCAATGGCCCTCCGGTGTGCAAATTAGATTCTAGGTAATTCCGATGTGGGAGAGAAGGAGAGATCCCCGGGGGTGACTGTGTATGCATACCTTTTTTTAGGGGCCGAAGTTTTTCCTTGTATGCTTACATAGTGGAGGTAGGTGGTCCTTCCACGTGGCGGCTTCTAGTTGGAAGGTCAGAACTATGTCAGAGCACTCGAGAGCGCCATCTTCACACTCCAGGGTGGCGTGTGCTCAGAGCGGTGTCAGGGGCGTGACGGTTGTTGCAGGTACATGCCACATCCACGTCCCTGATGCAGCCCAGAGAGGCCGGTGTCAGAAGTGGGCCCCGCGGACACAGTCGGATGCCGACCCGATCAGGGGACCGTTGCGAGCGACCCTTCAGATCAGGAAGCTCGTGGACGGATGGAGTGGAGATCTGGTCGGGATACGACTAGGTGGTACGAGACGGGCTTCCAGTCTGGTCGGGAAATCCCCGTCACCAGATACCCCCAATTCATTTGGCCATCTGTTCGGGGTCAGAGGAATTTCGTCGGTCGGTCCGACCGCGGAACGCGGAGCGCATTTATAGCGGGGGCGGCGTAATTATGGCAGGCGCTGTCCCGTCGTTTCGCCTGCCCCCACGTGGCGGCCAGGGATTAGCAGTCAGAAGTCGAAAAGCCATGTCGCATCTCGACCGTTGATGTCCCATCGCCGAGGGTCATCTGGGCCGTTGATTTCAAAGGCGTGGGGGGAATTTTGCAAGGCGGTTGCCCCCAATTTCGGCCTCATTGCTTTTTACCAAATACGTAGAGAAGGAGAAAGAGAGAAAAACCTAACTCACTTTGCCATCGTCGCTGTCTACGCCTCCACTGTCGTCTTCGTCATCTCCGGCCGGCCAAGAGGTGCCATCCTCCTAGTTTCACCGCCGGTTTGCTTCGAAAATCGTCGCTGGTGCTTCAGAACGCGGTAAGCTTCGCCCTCTGATTGTATGTACTGGCTTATTACCCGCTGTGTGTCCGTGTTTGAGGGGAGAGGTCAGATTCCCGACCTGTCGGGGTTTGTTGACAGGGCGGAGTTCTTAGAATCCGTTCTTGGGGACTTGCGTGAGTTGTTTAGGCCGGTGTTCAATAGGATTGAGGGCTGTGCACCTCTCGGGACCATGTCGAACCCGGAGGGGGTTAGTTCAGACACGGAAGAGACGGGTTCTAGTGGGTATCGAGTCGAGAGGCGCCGGACCCAGGAAGAGGCCTCTGTGGGGGACTCCGGGGGGTCCCAAGGAGTCGGGGCCGCTTACTCTGGAGTCGGGAAGGAACGGGACCAACCCGCTGAGGTTGCTGCCCTAGCCGTGGAGGTCGAACCCGGCGAGGGGGAGGGAGAGGATGGCCTCGGGTACGGTGCAGAGAGGGTCGCCTCCTCTCTTGACAGGGAGAAGGTCGTCGCCCTTCGGCGAGCGTACCAGATCCCGAAAGGGGTAAGGTGTAGGGTCCCTGGCTCTAGGGACCGGGCGTGCTCACCTAGGGAGGGGGAGATAGCGATCTTCGAGGGCGCTCTAGCTGGCGGCCTTCGTGTGCCGTTCCCTTGGCCGGTCAGAGAGATTCTGCAGAGGTTGCGTCTCGCCCCGGGACAGCTCTCGCCAAACGCCTGGCGGATCATAGCGGGTTGTATGATCCTCTGGCAAATCGTCCATGGGAGGGACGTGATGCCAGAGGAGTTCTCGCATTGTTATAGGCCGGCCGAGCGCGGGAAGGGATACTGGTACTTCTCAGGTCGGTCGACCGGGCTCGATCTGGTTGGCGAGCTTCCTTCTTCACACAAGAACTGGAAGGATCGGTTCTTCTTCATTAGCGGAGAGGGCTGGGAGTTCTGCCCCTGGGAGACAGATTTCTCCGCTCGGATCCCCAGGCAATGGGGTTACCCGAGCAAGAAGGGTATGATCCTTACTCCGTGTCTTCTTCCTCCCCTTTTGCCCGATGTTTTTTGCATGTGTCGCCCATTCTAACTTAGGTGCCTTACGAGTGTCAGGTCGGGTAAAGCCTCTTCTGTCTGCTGAGCACAAGGCGGCGGTAGAGGCGGTCAAAGAGTACGAGTTTCGTAACGCCAAGGACTTGGTGACTGTCGAGGCGCTCGCTCTATATCTCTTGGGGCCCGAACCGAGCAGAGAGGCCTTGGCCGCTGAACGTGAGAGGAGTGAGTACATTTTTACTTTCGTTATGGCGATCGTTCTCTGACATTTCTGGTCATCCTTTGCAGATCGCCCGGTCGCTGCGGCTGCTCAGGTCAATACTACAGCGGTTCAGCCCGGTTGTCAAGAACTCTAGCCAGCGGCCGAGCAGGACACGATGAGTTTTGACATCAACTTCCTGGCCCGGAAGAGGGCTGCCGCGGCAGTCGGCGCGTCAGGGTCGAAGCACCAAAAGATGGCCAAGGTCGCTGAAGAACTCCCTCCTCCCCCTCCTCCATCGAAGAAGGCGTCACCCCAGAAGGGGAGGGGCCAGGTTTCAGTTGCTGTCAGACCTCCGGGGCATTCCGAGGGATCGCAGCCGAGGCGAGGCGCGGTCACTCCAGCAGACCCCCAGGCCCGTGCTGGTCCGGCAGCCTCTGCCCCCGCGAACGTTATCGATAACTCGGACGTGGCCTGGGAGAGGGCGGCAGAGGCGGTGAGACCTACAGACATCACGAGGTTGTCCAAGCATCCCAACTCTCGGTTGGTCAGGGACGCCAACCACGACCTGTTCAAGGTGTGCTCCTGTGTGGTTAACGCTCTGCTCTTCACTACTTTTCCTGTGATACAAGTTCTAACCCCTCGGATTTCAGTCTCTTGCCAGGGTTATGGCTCTGGGTCATCGCCTAGGGGGCTCGGAAAAGGCTCTCCAGGAGGAGAAGGCGGCCAGCTCGGCGCTCGTCTAAGAGGTTCAGTCACTGAAGGGCGACGTCTCGGCTGCTAGGGTCGAGAGGGATTCTGCTGTGGAGGAGCTCCAGTTGGCTCGGGCCGATAATGAAAGGCTCGCCAGGCAGGCCAACAAGCTACTCCTGAGCTTCACGGCCGAAGAGGCGAAGAGGCACGATCTGGAAAGAGCTGTAGCAGCTCACGGTGAAGAGCTCAAGAGGGCAATGGCCGAAGCCGTTGAGTAATTTAAGAAAGGGTATGACTTCCAGGCCTTGCTGGAACCCACCTTTCAAATGGGCTTCGAGTCGGCTCGGAATCAGGCGTCCAAGAAGTATCCCGAGTCAGACTTCTCGAGCCTGGATCCTCTCAATGACCTCGCACCTGTGGATGGTCAGGGTGCTACTGGCCAAGTGGTTGAGGAAGGGGCCGGAGCGGATACTGCTGGAGAGGGCCAAGCCGCTAAGGCTCAACCAGAAGCCGCTGCTGGTGACCAGGTCGGTGACCGGCCAGAGGCCACTGAGGGACAAATTGGGGACTGCGCTCAGGCTTGAAGATGGCTTGGGCCCTCGTCTGCTGGAGCTTGCCTTTCGCATGGGCATCTTTTGTTGTTCATTCTCGTTTTTTTTTTTTTTTTTTTTTTTTTAAACTGTATTCCTCCTTTCACTAATGGAATTTTTTGTTCTCGTACATTCTGTGTCCGTTATGTTTGTTGAATGTTTGATTGGAATGGTTTGTAGAATGCTTGTACGTACCAAAGACGAATTGACCGGCGCTTATAGCCGAAGGCATTCCACTTATGCCATGGCCACTCGAGGCCCTCTGGATCTGCTCGGCACTTGGCCGAGCAGATTCGAGTTCTATGCCATGGCCAACTAAGGCCCCCTGGATCTGTTCGGCGCTTGGCCGAGCAGATGCTAGTTCTGCGCCATTGCCACTTAAGGCCTTCTGGCTCTGCTCGGCGCTTGGCCGAGCAGATTCTACTTCTGTGCCATTGCCACTTAAGGCCCTCTGACTCTGCTCGGCGCTTGGCCGAGCAGTTTCTATTTCTGAGCCATTGCCACTCAAGGCCCTCTGGCTCTGCTCGGCGCTTGGCCGAGCAGATTCTGCTTCTGTGCCATTGCCACTTAAGGCCTTCTGGCTCTGCTTGGCGCTTGGCCGAGCAGATTTTATTTTCGTGCCATTGCCACTTAAGGCCCTCTGGCTCTGCTCGGCGCTTGGCCGAGCAGTTTCTATTTCTGTGCCATTGCCACTTAAGGCCCTCTGGCTCTGCTCGGCGCTTGGCCGAGCAGTTTCTATTTCTGAGCCATTGCCACTCAAGGCCCTCTGGCTCTGCTCGGCGCTTAGCCGAGCAGATTTTGCTTCTGTGCCATTGCCACTTAAGGCCTTCTGGCTCTGCTCGGCGCTTGGCCGAGCAGATTCTGCTTCTGTGCCATTGCCACTTAAGGCCTTCTGGCTCTGCTCGGCGCTTGGCCGAACAGATTCTATTTTGATTCCCCTTGAGTAGATAAATTCAAAGTCGATTCATGTGAACAATTTGCTGAACAATCGCTTTTATTGAGATTCAGGGGAATTACAAGTAGGAGCCTTTCAAGAGTAGTACTTCCTTAGATGTTCTGCGTGCCACGGGTGTGGAAGCTCCTTCCCTTCCGAGTTCTTTAGCCTGTAGGTGCCCTTCCTAGTACTGCCGATAACCTGGTAGGGTCCTTCCCAATTAGGTCCGAGCTTTCCTTCTCTGGGATCCTTGGTAGATTGGTTGACTCTCTTCAATACAAGGTCCCCGGTCGCGAAGTCTTTTGGTCGAACCCTAGAGTTGTGGTACTGGCGCATCCTCTGCTGGTAGGACGCTATTCTCACAGCTGTCTGTAGCCGTCGTTCCTCCAACAGATCCAAGTCCACATTCATGGCCTCGCCGTTGGTAGCGAGGTCGAATTGCACTGTTCTGGGGTTGAGGAGACCGATTTCTACTAGGATGACAGCTTCAGCGCTGAAGGTGAGTGAGAACGGCGTCTGACCCGTAGACACTCTCTCCGTCGTTCTGTAGGCCCATAAGATGTTATGGAGCTCTTCTGCCCACAAGCCCTTGGCCTTCTCCAACTTCGTCTTGAGGATCTTCAAAAGCGATCTGTTGGTGACTTCAACTTGGCCGTTCGCCTGGGGGTGCTCGGGGGACGAGGCGTGGTGACTTATCCCCAGGTCGGCGCATAATTTGTTGAACCGTCTGCCCTCGAACTGCTTCCCGTTGTCCGTTATGACGACCTTGGGGATTCCGAATCTGCACACAATATTCTGCCATAGGAACTTTTGCATCTTCTCCTCGGTAATCGTCGGGAGGGCTTCTGCCTCCGCCCACTTCGTGAAGTAGTCGATTGCCACCACGGCAAATTTCGTCTGTCCTTTGCCGAGTGGTAATGGGCCCACAATATCAATCCCCCATTGGGCGAAAGGCCAAGGAGTCTGGATTGGGGTCAATTCTTGAGATGGCTGTCTCGGGATGTTGGCGAACCGTTGGCACTTATCACATCTCTTGACGAATTCCTGGGCGTCTCTTTCCATGGTGGGCCAATAATAGGCCGTTCGCAATATCTTCTTGGCGAGGGAACGACCACCAGAGTGGTTTCCACACACTCCTTCGTGGACCTCCCGCATTATGTAGTCTGCTTCTTCCGCATTGGCGCATCGGAGCAGCGGCATGGTGTGCCCCCTTTTGTACAGTACCCCGCCCTGTATGAGGTACCTACTCGAGCGGTACTGAACCCGCCTCGCCTCGTTCCGGTCCTCAGGCAGGGATCCGCTCTCCAAGTAGTTCTTGATTGGGCTCATCCAGGAGGATTCTGGCTCGATCTGGTCAACCTCTGGGCTCTGGATGCTCGGTGAATTAAGGATCTCGAACGGGACTCTCGGGTCGGGCTCCTCGGACGAGGCAATTCTGGCTAGCCGGTCTGCCTCCTCGTTTTGCAGTCTCGGTACGCGCTCCAGTAGGACCTTAGGGAATCTTCTGGCCAAGCTCTTCGCCACTTGGCAGTATTGCTTCATGTTGTCTTCTTTTGCTTCGTACTCTCCCTAAACTTGCTCCACCACGAGCTGAGAGTCGCTTCGGACCACTATTTGCTCGACCCCCATTCGCCGAGCCATTCGGAGGCCGACGATGAGTGCTTCGTACTCGGCGACGTTGTTGGTGGCAGGAAACTTGAAGCGGAGAGCATACTCCATTTTGTAGCCGTCGGGGGTGACGAGGACCACACCGGCGCCGCCAAAACCGTTAGTGGAAGAACCGTCAACGTTCAGGACCCAGGGGCTCTCAGGGGGGTCGGCGTCGGGGGTGGCCGGGGGCGGGTTAGTGAATTTCGCTATGAAATCCGCGGCAGCCTGCCCCTTGACCGCCAATCGGGGTCGGTAACGGATGTCGAATTGACTAAGTTCAACGGACCATTTCACCAATCGGCCTGAAGTCTCGGGTTTGTGCAGGACGCTCTTCAAGGGCTGGTCGGTAAGTACCACAATCGTGTGAGCTTGAAAATACGGTCTTAGGCGCCGAGCTGAGGTCACAAGTGCGAAGGCCATAAGTTCCATCTTCGGATACCGTTCTTCTGCTCCATGCAAAGCACGACTGGTGTAGTAGACTGGCCGTTGGACTCCCCCTTTTTCTAGGACCAGAGCTGAGCTCATTGCTGTCGTCGACACGGCCAAATAGAGAAACAACTCCTCCCCCGGGACGGTTCGGCTGAGCAGCGGGACTGAGCTCAGGTATTGTTTGAGTTGACCAAAGGCTACTTCACACTCCTCGTTCCACTCGAACGCCTTGCGCAGGATCTTGAAGAATGGTAGGCACTTGTCCGTGGACCGAGAGATGAACCTATTCAGGGCAGCAATACGTCCCGCCAGCCTCTGGACGTCTTTCGTTGTTTTGGGCGCCCGCATGTCGATGATGGCTTGAATTTTCTCCGGGTTGGCCTCGATGCCCCTTTGTGACACCATGAAACCCAGGAACTTCCCCGAGGCGACGCCGAAGGCGCACTTGTCGGGGTTGAGCTTCATCCTGTATTTGCGGAGCGTTCGGAACGTCTCTTCCAGATCCCACAGGTGGTGGGCGGCCTCCTTACTCTTCACCAACATGTCGTCCACATAAACCTCCACATTACGCCCGATCTGGGATTTGAACATGAGGTTGACCAGCCGTTGATATGTTGCCCCAGCTTTCTTTAACCCGAATGGCATAACATTGTAGCAATAGAGCCCCCTATCGGTAATGAAAGCTGTATGCTCCTGGTCGCGCGCCGCCATTCGGATCTGGTTATATCCTGAAAAAGCATCCATGAACGTTAGCATTTCATACCCCGCCGTGGAGTCGACGAGAAGATCGATGGTCGGTAGTGGGAAACTGTCCTTGGGGCATGCTTTGTTCAGGTCGGTGAAATCGACGCACATTCGCCACTTCCCGTTGGACTTCTTTACCATGACAACGTTCGAGAGCCAAGTAGGGTAATGCGCTTCCCTGACAAACTTTGCCTGCACCAGCTACTCCACCTCTTCAGCCACCGCGTCGTTCCCGTCCGGTGCAAAATTCCTCCGCTTCTGCTTGACCGGCCTGGCCTCATTGTCGATGTTCAAGTAGTGAGCCGCTACTCGTGTGTCAATACCAGGCATGTCCTCGTGAGACCAGGCGAACACGTCTGCGTTACTTCTCAGAAACTCCCTCAGCTGCTCTTTCAACTCTTCGGGGGCGGCGGTCCCTATCCTCACCTTTCTGTCCTGTCCCGGTGGCCCGACCAGGACCTCTTCTAGTTCCTCCGCCGGCTCTCCCCTTCTAACTTCCTCTTCATCCCTCGGCTCGAGCTCTTCGATCACCAAGGTCTCCTTGCTGGGCACTCCTTTGAGGGAAGCCACATAGCACTCCCGTGCTTCCTTTTGGTCGCCCCTTGCACACCCGACCCCAGTGTCGGTCGGGAATTTGATTCGGAGATGATACGTGGAAGCGACCGCCTTAAACTGGTTCAGGGCGGTTCGGCCAATTATGGCGTTGTACGCGAAAGGGCAATCCACCACCAAGAAGTGTACCATCCTCGTCGTCCGGTGTGGCTCTTCCCCAAGGGTGACTGGCAGGGTAATGGACCCGAGAGGGACCACCCGGTCTCCGGTGAAGCCGACCAGCGGGCAGTTGACTGGTTGTAGCTTCTCCTGGCCGATCTTCATTTTCTCAAAGGCCCCTCGGAACAGGATGTCTGCCGAGCTCCCACTGTCGACCAAGATTCTTCAAGTTTTGAAGTTGGAGATCACCGCCGAGATGACCAGGGGGTCATCGTGCGGTTGGTGTAGCTCGGTGGCCTCTTCTTCGGTGAACGTGATCGCGGGACCTTCGTTCTTCATCTTCTTGCTGGCCGTCCCGACCAGCATTACTTCTGCTTCGTTCCGGATGTCTCGGACATGTTTCTTTCTCGCCGACGAGGACTCTCCTCCTCCAGCTAATCCTCCGGCAATGACTCTTATCTCTCCAATGGGTTGGGTGGTTGTTTCCGTTCTTGCTGGGCTGCGTCGCTCCGCCCGTGCTCGATCTCCACCGGCAACGTAGCGGCTCAGCCTCCCCCGTTTGATCAGATCTTCGATCTGCTGCTTCAAATCGATACAGTCCTCCGTGTCGTGGCTATGGTCACGGTGGAAGCGGCAGTATCGCCTCTTGCTCCTCATTCCCGAAGGTGTCCTCAAAGGCTCGGGCCATCTCAGGTCCGGGTCATCTCTGATCTCCATCAGAACATCCTTCAGCTTCGTCGTCAGAGGGGTGAACGTTTGATCGAGGCCGCGGTAGTACTCGCGTCTCCCTTCGCCCCTGTTCCTCGACCGGTTGGCGTTTCGGCTTGTTTTACTTTCTCTCTCGTCGTTCGATGTTCTGCTCGTTCGCTTCTTCTCGGAGCTTGAACTGTCCCCTTCGTCATTATCTCGCCTGGCACTCATGGCGTCCTCCGCGTTCATGTGCTTCTGAGCCCGGAGCATCAATTCTGCCATGTCCTGGGCTGGTCTTTTTGATAGGGAGAAGAGGAGTTTCCCACTTCTCAGGCCGCTCATGAACGCCGTGACAGCCACCTTGTCATCGATATCGTCCACGGCCAGCGTCTCTTGGTTGAACTTTGCAACATACTCCCTCAGCGTCTCAGCCTTCTTCTGCCTCACCGTCAGCAGGTATGCCGCAGGCCTCCTTTGCCGCTGGGCTCCAATGTAGTGGCTCACAAACAGCTTGCTAAGTTCCTTGAAGGTTGAGACCGTCGCTGGTTTGACCTTGTTGAACCAAGTTCACGCCGAACCCTTCAGCGTGACCGGAAATGCTCTGCACATGATCTCATCCGGCACTACTTGCAGGTGCATGAGTGCCCTGAACGTCTCCAAATGGTCTACCGGGTCCTTAGATCCATCAAAAGAGTCCAAAGTCGGCATTTTAAACTTCTGGGGGAGTGGGTAGTCCATTACGTTCTGCGTGAACGGTGAGGCCGTTCGGCCAATGAGGGTGTCTACTGCATTTGGGGCTTTGGCTTTTACCGCGGCTAAAACTCCAGCCATCTGGGCTTGCATGGCTTTCATTTGCTCGTCCCAAACATGGGAGCTCTCCGGTTTGTCACCCACCATCTCCGTCCTCGACGGGATGGCGTGACTAGTACGTGCTTCTTCGATGTAAGGCTCGCGGCGAAGTAGGGGGTCTTCGACTCGTCCCCCATTGTCGTGTTCGCCGTTATTGGGGAGGATGGATGGATCCTTGTCGACCTCCTGCTCCTGTTGTTCGTTCGCCACCGGGTTGGGCTGCGGTGGAATCTCAGGTGGAAGAGGGGGGTTTCGTTGGAGTAACTCTGCGTTTTGACGGACCAGCTGCTGCATGCTGGCCATCATGTCCGCCACCGTCTTCTCCAAGGCAGCTATTTTATCTGCACTGGTGTCGGCCATCGAGGTTTCTTCGGGGAGGGTGCTAATCCCAGACCTAGTCAAGACCATGAACTGTCACGAGAGAAAACGGTTCCCACAGACGGCGCCAGCTGATGATGCAGCTATCTCGTGCGGGCTTGCCCCCAGGTTCGGGATGAACGGCACCATGGTCGGACGGTGATCTCCTGCACCAAAACCCACCGGTGTGATGGGAGCCAATGGCCCTCCGGTGTGCAAATTAGATTCTAGGTAATTTCGATGTGGGAGAGAAGAAGAGATCCCCGGGGGTGACTGTGTATGCATACCTTTTTTTAGGGGCCGAAGTTTTTCCTTGTATGCTTGCATAGTGGAGGTAGGTGGTCCTTCCACGTGGCGACTTCTAGTTGGAAGGTCAGAACTATGTCAGAGCACTCGAGAGCGCCATCTTCACACTCCAGGGTGGCGTGTGCTCAGAGCGGTGTCAGGGGCGTGGCGGTTGTTGCAGGTACATGCCACATCCACGTCCCTGATGCAGCCCAGAGAGGCCGGTGTCAGAAGTGGGCCCCGCGGACACGGTCGGACGCCGACCCGATTAGGGGACCGTTGCGAGCGACCCTTCAGATCAGGAAGCTCGTGGACGGATGGAGTGGAGACCTGGTCGGGATACGACTAGGTGGTACGAGACGGGCTTCCAGTCTGGTCGGGAAATCCCCGTCACCAACTAGTTTAAATAGTGGCAAAATATTGAGCTGTCATAATTCCACGAACTCTTTTGGTTCACTGATATAGTTGGAATTGCTTAATTTAGTGTGTACTATGTAACCTTGTTGCTTAGATCCTAGCAAGTGCTCCTCTCTGATTGCACTTTGCGGTGCTAATCTGGAGCCTGCATTGTTTATTTGATCATTTAGGCAACTTTATGGAGAAGACAAGTACTATGAATTTGTCAATGATGACCGGTTATACAATGGAAGGAAGAAGATGGCTTTTTTCAGTCCAGACAGCCTCCCTTCATCCGAAGTGAAAGCAGCGAAGTGAGTTATTATAAGCCATTTAATATCTATGGCTGTTAATAGTTGTTCCTGAAATGTATACAGAAGAAAGCGTTGTAGATTATATTTTTTCCAAATGCAATATAGAGATTGTCGAAACAAAATTTTATTTAATACCCGGCTGTATCTTTCTGTCTCTTGGGGGATTGATATGCTCAACCCCAAGTCAAAAAATATTTCGAATTTTAAAAGTGGTGGAACCAATATGCTGTGAATCTCTCCTTGACAGGACTGGTATCATGTGAATTCTTTTTCAGTTCTTCTATATGCTATTGGCTCTTTGTTTTTTTTTTTTTTTTTTTTTTTGGGGGGGGGGGGGGGGGGGTTCTATATGCATTATTTTATTAACATTATATTACCTTACTTCTTACTAACCTGAATTTCATAGCTTCGTAGACAAAATTTTCCCTTCTGTACCAATCTTATTTTAAGTACCTTCTTTGGTTTTTTTGCTGTTGTTTGGCAGCCATTATCTCCAGGCAAACCATTGTCTATATGTCATCGGAACTATACCAAGGCTCAACTAGAGAAGAGAGTGGAATCCAACCTGAAAATTGCTCTAATTTGCTTATTGCCAAAGTTTTTCTTTTAAACGTGTGCTCCAATCCCTCAAACTTGCTCCATTTGCTTAGCATATTGAGTCAAACTTAAAAGGTTTTCGGAGGCATGTAATGTTGTACTAGATGGTTGTTTGGCACATCTAGCTGAAGTTTATCTTTTAAAGGTGTGCTCCAATCCCTCAAAAATTGCTCCAATTGCTTGGGATATTGAGTCAAACTCGGTGGCGAGGTACAACCGTCAACTTCCATGTGAACTTGTGGCTTTATTCTGAATTTTTTTTAACCTCCTATATTTGACGAGGAAAAAAAGTAGAAAGAGAAATATATATATATATATTTTTTCTGGGAAAATGACATTTTAGTCGTTGTTTGTTTTACATTGATAAGCCCACAAGGGCCACAACGTTATTCTTTACATTTATATAAGAAGCTTTGATACCTGTCCGGGCACCACTCTTCTGCAAGCGCACACACAATCAGAGGGGAGGTGGAACACCAATGAGTTACAAGCAGGAGGTACCACAATTTGCCTTAGAAGCTACCCAACGAGCTGCTCCATTAGCCTTATGCCGACAGCACGAGAACGTCCATTGCTGTGAAGCTTTCCAGTGGAAAATGTCCAATAAAATCGACCTTGCCTCCCAAGGACCATTCCCAGCTGGATGAGAAAATAAGGTGATGATATTACCTTACAGTTTTAGAAACACCCAATGTCAAAGTGTTGAAGAAGCCACTCTAATAGCAGCACATGCCTTAGCCGCAAGAGCATAAGAGACCATAGTTACGAGAAAATTTATTTTGAAAGGGGGAATGCCTTTTCGATACCGCTATGAAATTCGTTTGAAAATTAAAAAAAAATATTCAAAAAATGCAGAGAAAAATATTTCGAAAACTCTTATGAAACGTTGTGAAAATTCTTGAGAAACGTTTGAGAAACTTTTGAAATACTCAATTAAAACTTTTAAAAAACTGAGAAGAAACACCTTGAAAACTTAAAATATTAAGTTTTATATAATTCTTCTCTTAAGTTCTAACTAAGTATTTATAAAATTAAATATATAAGTTTTCACTAAATTTTTTAAAAGTTTCTATTAAGTTTTTTAAAAGTCTTATTTAAATTTCGTATAATATTCTTAATAAAATTCTTACTAAATTTTTATTTTATTTTTTTATATATTTTTGTGTCACATTTTTTAATTTTGTTTCTCTTAATATTTCTGCTTTCCCTTTCTATTTTAATGATAATGGAAGAGACTCTGACATAGTTCAACCTATATTTGACAACATTCGCCACACCTGTGCATCCTATCCGTCTTTTAGAGAAATACAAATTATGATCTCCATTCCGAACAGCCATCTAATATGTAAATATGTACTTATCTTACCAAACATAACAATGTTTTTGAAATGTATGAGAGTTACATTTAATTACAACGGTTGAGATTTATTTTGATTTTAATTCAATGGCTCAGATCAATCACTCACCTCATCTGTCCACTTGCAATAAATGCGTCCAGTTCAACGTCTCTGACAAGAGTTGGTGTAGGCAATAAAAACTCTTTATCTATCTCATAAAAAATGTCTCAGAGATACATGGTATCCAACGGTGCAAAATAAATCTTAAGTCACAATCTAGGGCTGAGATCAATTCCAGAACCTCTTGCCTTTTCAAAATGGCGCCTAGAAACATAGCTTTTTAAGTCTCCCAAAAAAGCCGTTGGCGTCATTAGTCTCGAGTGTGAAAACATTAAATGGAACCATAATTCCCTCTCTTCTTTGATGAATGAGATGTGATTTATGAGAGACAAACCTTTTCCTCATCTCTCTCTCTAAGCCGCACCGCACCACACCACCCATGGCACTAGTAACCAACACCATGACTGAAACCTGATCTTCTCAATGAGTTCGCCCATAGAAAACTGATGAAGGGGGAAACCACAATAGGAGAAAAACAGAGCTTTCCCAAGAGACCACGACCACCATCCCATCATGACCACAATCACCTTGCTGACATTTCCATCAGCGAACCTGCTTATTTGAGCCATTATGACCACCATTGCTGCTCTCTCTCGCGCGGTCTCTCTCATCCACAACCATAGTGAAGACCCTCTGAACTGAATCACCACCTCCACCACCATCTCCGGTGGTGGAAACACGAGAGCCCTTTTTGCGTTTGGTTTAAGCAATTGAAGGTTGGGACTAAGGTTTTCAGCTTCTTTTTGTGTTTTTTTAATACGAGAGCCCTGTATTTATATGTATTCGATTTATGGTTTGGGTTCTGCTATTGACGATTTGCTAATTTGTTCCAAGATCTGGGTTTAGTTTTCTTTACCGTAAATAGAGAACAAGCATGTAGTTGCTTGAGCAGTAATTTTTTTGACTCTCTTAGCCCCTGCTTCTCTCCCTCTATCTCTTAATGAACTTTTTTCATTTTTTTTTGTTTGGCAGGAAAGAAAAGGAGCATTGTCAACATGTTTGCTTGCAGGCATTGTAGAGGTCCTGTTTCAGTTTCTTAACTTTTTGTGTTTTTTTTATACAAAAACCTTGTCATTAACATTTTGTAATGTTTGATTTGAATGTTTCATGCATATCCCTCAGACTGGTAGGTCCACTGTAGATTCTTTGCTTTTGAACTATTTTTGTCATGTATCAGTGTGAAAAAAAATGGGTTGTTTTGTTCTAGAAAAATATTTCCCATTCAGCCAAATTGCCCTCTTTCTTCTCACAGTTTTATCTACAATTTTTTCTCATTTTCATTTGAAATGCACAATCTGAAATGAGGGAATTGAGTTCGAATCAGTGACATGGGTTAGTGGTTTTTTGCTCTTAACGTGATTAGTTATTTGGGATTTTGCTCTAAAAGTATTTGATGATCTGGGTTCTGCGCTGAATTTTTTTTTGTCTTGAACCCTATTGCATAGGGAGAATTAGAGATGAACCTGAATACTAACAGAGCAGCAAAAAAAACAAAAAGATTTGTCACAGAGGAAGTAAACACTTTGTTGAAATTATTTTGTCTTTTACCACATTTTTTTCCTTTTTTTTCATGATAAATTAAACTTAACAATGTAGAAAACCCCTCCAAAATGATTCAATAATGAGATTTTTGTTATTAAAAGTTATTTTGATTGATGTTTTGTTTTACAATGAAAGACCTTAATTTAACTACATCATTTTGTACAACAACTATGTGTAATTCACAAAACATCAGGTATTAGTTTTTCACCAAACATGTTCTATGATTTCCATCTTCTTCATTTCTTTGTTTTTTTCCCCTCATTTTCTTAGGCTTTTCTGATAACTCTGTGATTCTCTATGGAGAAATTATTAAACCCTTTAAGCCCACACAACATTATTGCTCGACCTAATTCAGACTTGGCCTCACATAACCTAATTCACACAACTTGAATGGATCTTTTGGCTTGAAATTTGAGTTGGGTAGCTAGGCTATGTACAGTCTTTTCAGCTCAAAGGTTTTGGCTTTTAATTACTATAGATATAGTTAATTGAATGATTTATATCTTTATAGTTTGTGTTGGGATAGAAGCATGTGATTTACCAAATTTTTAGTGTTCCTGTTTTTTCTATATCGCAATATTGTTTTACGAGTTAACTTTATTCAGCCATTTTACTGCTTTGATAGGTCACCAATTGCAATGATAGCAGAATACGCATATTGTCCAAATCTCGCCATTATTAATATGATAGGCTTTGTTCACGAGGTAAGTGACAGAGAGAAGATATGATGAAGAATGGTCCACAACATCTATAAAAAATTGGTGACCTATTAAGGCTGATCCAGAATATCAGTCTTATCCTATTCAATGAGTAAAAACCAGTTACATTTATTTAGCTAATTTAGGACTTTGAACCCTTCAAAATTATTTGGCTATTACATTTATTGCTTTCGTCTTCAAAATCACAAACTCAGATTATTTCATTTTAACATTTTCTTTGCTGAATGGTTTTAGATTTGTTTTTTTTGCCTTGAATGTAGATTCTATATGCTATGACTGGGTATAATATCAATACCATGGAACAATAATTTTTAATTGTTTTCTTTGCTGCATGTAGCTTGGCAAATGGAGAACCATGTCAAAAGATGTCATATATAGATGCTGGGGCTTGGTTTGAGTGCTGGAACCCTTGGTGTGACCCTCAACAACTGGGGCCAAGAGGTCCATTTGAATTGAGATTGGGTTATTAGATTGCAAACAAAGCTTAGGGACTATATTACAATCCAGTTCCTTCATTTTTCAAATTTTTTTTTTTTAAATTATGCAATGAATTGTATACTGGCCATCTTGTAAGAGGTAGGTAAGTTGGACCTGGGCCTTTTAGGTTAGGTCATACAAAAAAAATTGTAGTCTTCAGCATTGAATTTCTTGGAATTGAAGTTTTCTTTCTTTTTATGTATATTTGACCGCATGTTTTTGGTATTTTAATTGGCCCCTTAAATGCTCAGTTTAAATTCATTAACTTTTCAAATGGCTAAAAATTGATGATTTGGGTTTGGCTGCAATACTTGGGATACCAGAATTCATGGCACCAGAGCTATGTTGTAGCAGCGTGTGTGAGAGAGGAAAACATGGTGTGAGTGAGAAGTTCATGGTGCACCTAAGTAATTGTGTGGTAGAGTGAAAGTGGAATGATAGTGTAACTGGTTCAGATATAGAAATTCAGTTTAATTTGTTATTATTTGCAGAATTTGTTGGGAGTGCCGTAGGCACGGGTTATACCTAGTTATGTATATATTATGGAGAATGGTTTAGAATGTTGGATGGTTTCTATATCTTTTTCAGATCTCTTACGGGAATAGAGAAATTTGGTTAATTTGTTAGTGACGTTACTTGGGTATTGTGATTAAGGTTAAGGGCTGGTAGAATGAAGTGTGTTCATCTATGGCTATGGATTTGCCTGATTCTGTAACTTTGCTAATTTAACATTGCCTTTGCTAATTTAACATTGCCTTTGCTTGGTCACTTATTTACTATTTTGATTTTGGATCAAATTTGGTAATGGAATTAGTTATTTTTCTTATTCTTTTTCTTTTTATTGAAAGTTTCTTTTCAGAATATGTGGCATGAGATATTGCTTTGTGAAAGGGGAAAAGAACATTTTCTAAAATTTTTGATATAAGTTAAACATTTTTGTGATATAAGTTCAACATGCATTCTAAATTTTTTGTTTTTATAATGGCATTTTCCAATTTGGTGATAATCCTTTTGTTGTGTCCTAAGAGAAGAAAATGTTTTTTTTTTTTTTTTTAATGATAAGGTGATCATTTTCTGTAATGAGCATATACATTTCATGGCAGGGGCATTAGGGTTGCTGCAGCCAAACCACCCCTTTGTTATTCTCTCTCTTATATACAAATGGGTTATGATGTGTTGAGTTCTCTTTGTCTTTTGTGGGGGTTTATGTTGTGTCATAAAGTTGTGTGGCTTCAGTTACATGCTTTTTTCTTTTGTTTCATTATTTAATTTCATTTTGTGGATTCAATTTTTGGTTTGGTTTTTTTGAGTTTGTGGTTTGAATCCAACAGAGAAAGAAGAAAATGGTGGTGAAAGTTGTTAGCTTTGCATTAATACTGGAATGGAAATTGAAGATGACACTGGAAAAAAAGGTGCCCTCTCTCCCCTGTTTAATTAACTTTTCTCTTTCTTTTTGTTTCAATAGATTTCGTTTAAAGTAGCTGGTAAATTGATTTAAAGTGTAATTTTTTTTATATCTAACTTCAATTTCTTAATTCAGAAGACCTTGATTGTTTCTATTGTGTTTGAACCATTGGTTTGGTTGTTTAGATAAGTGCATTAACTTTTCTTCTTTTTATTTCAATAGATTTCATTTAAAGTAGCTGGCAAATTGATTTAAAATGTAATTTTTTTTATATCTAGCTTCAATTTCTTAATTGAGAAGACCTTGATTGCTTCTACTGTGTTTGAACCATTGGTTTGGTTATTTAGATAAGTGCATTAATGTTAGTTGATTTGTATTGCATCACTGATGATTTAAAGTATAATTTGTGTTATATGGAAGTGATTGCATGACATGGAATCTTGCTGTACCTTTTTTTTTTGTTCATAAGAAATTCTTTTTATTATTCTTATTTGCAGATGAAATTTACTGTCTCTATTACTTTGTTAATGTTGTTGCTTTATCCCTCAGTCCCTCTTAAGGGCTTAAGTTCATACCTTGGTTGAGGAAGTAGAGTAGAGCCCTGCTGTTCTACAATATGGGTAATTGCCACCATCTCTTTTATGGTTAATAATGAGTTGGGTCTTAGTGTGCCCGCTGCCAGTTTCAGATTTTTTCATTATTTGTGGTTGAAAATTCACACTTTTTTGGAACACCCAATCTTTAATTACAATCCTCTGTTTTACTTATAAAAAAAGTAGCGTAGCCTCTATTTGAAATTTCTACTCTTCTCATATTTATTATAAATAAAGGCAAATGTGCAGTTAATCTTTTTATAGGTTAGAGCTTTTTCTCTTCTTCTTATTTTCTAAAATTTACAGGTGGATGAAAATTTAAAGCGAATTATAAGGTGATCTCTCTTTGCTCATTTTTTACATCCAATATACATTTGTCTGAATATTAAGTTTTTTTCCTCTCAAATGCAGGTTCAATTAAGTTGGAGAAAAAAAATAGGCATTGTTATCGGTTTTGAGAAAGACATTAATTTGGTTATCATTTTTTTTTTTTGAACCATGGTTTACTATTTTTTCTAAGGGAAAAGAAAAAAGAAAATGTGAAGGCAATGTCTAAAAGAGAAAAAAAACACAAGATCTGCTAGTAGAAACTAAACTCAATTCTTTTTTATTGTTTTTGAAGCTAACAATAGACTCGGTTTTGTTAAAGCTTGCTATCTATGTTCATATAGAGTATGTTGTATTGTGAAATATGTATGTTCTTCTTTATTCCTCTAAGTCTTGAAAGTGTACATACATTTCTAGCTTTTTTTGTATTAATGCATGAGGATACTTTCGTTTTCATTATATGTAAACAAACGGAATCTACTATAAATTTTTTTTTTGAAATCAAATGAGATCTATTGCTGATTTTATTGAGGGAGAATTCTTGATTATTTCAATTTTTTATTATTAGTAAGATTATTGTTTTAGTCTTTAAATGTACTTTGTTCATGCGACCAATTGTGTATAATAGAATTCTGTACTTAATAATTTCAGACACATAGGGAGAGAGAAAGTTAAATGCAATAGTAAAAGAGGTAGCCATTTTTCTTACTATTACTGTTGAATATATATATATATATATATTTTTTTTTTTACTTTATAGGAGAGTGCCGTAGGCATGGGTCTAGGATAACCAATGCTTACGACACTCCTCAATAAATTAAAAGAAAAGGAAAAGGAAAAAAAGCGAAGCCAATGTCTAAAAGAGAAGAAAACTCAATTCCTCTCTTTTTTTTTTTTCGAAGCAGACAATAGACTTGCTTTTGGTAAAGCTTGCTATCAATGTTCATATGAAGTTTGTTGTGTTGTCAAATATGTATGTTCGTCTTTATTAAGTCTTGAAAGTGTAATACATACACTTTGAACCTTATTGTATTAATACACGAGGATACTTTCGTTTTCATCATCCTTAAACAAATGGAATCTACTATCAAATGTTATGAAAATCAGATTAGATCTTGGGAAAATTCTTGATTATTCAAAATTTTCATTATAGTTTGAGAATTGTTTTAACTTTTACATATATTCTGTTTGTGTGACCAATTTTGTATAATAAAATTTTTCTTACAATGGTAAAAGAGGTAGCCATTTTTTTACCATTATTTCTGAATATATTTTTTTCCAATTTATCAAAAAGTGTTGTAGGCACGGGTTATTCCCAGTCTATATTACATTTTATATCAGTTTTTTCAAAATGTGTGTGAGATACATTTTAATTCAATGACGAGGACTCATTTTTTCCCCTTTAATGAACGGGTGAGATCATTTTCAACCCCCCCCCCCCCCCCCCCCTTCAATCTCCCAATGGCGTAGTCTCGTAACTCTCAAAATTTTAGGCCATGTTTGGAAGCGGTTTTGATTCTTGTTTCATTTTCGTTTTTTGTGTTCTCAGAATTAAAAAATTTAAGAAACATCTCATTTTTTTTGTTTTTGGAAACAAAAAAATGAAACCATTAAAAATACTATTGTTTTCATATCGTTCTCATTTTTGTATGAAAACGATTATGAAAACTCAAAAAACACATTTTTAATGGTTCTCGAAATTGAGTTATTTTTTAAAAAAATTTCCAAAAACAAGTTCTGAAGCCAGCTTACCAAACGTAGTTTTTACGAAAACAGTTTTCAAAACTAATCTTTAAATGCTATTTTGTCAAATTTTGAAAAAAAAAATTAAAAAAAAAACTAAAACCACAACCAAACAGAGCCTAAGAAACATTGGTCTCTGGAATCCTCATACTGTACATATATCTTCTCATTATGACAATGTTAGTAAGATACTTTTTAATCTAATGGTGGGTATCAATTTGATGTTTAAATCTACGGTGGAGATCACCCTAAGGCTGTTACTGTTTCAAATGACTTAAGACATACCATGTCAACGTCTTTTTTCACTCTTACTTTATCTCTTTACAGGCACCAAAATTAGAAAAAGATGGAGTGTGGCAGTGGGTAAAAGCAGAGCTATTCATGCTTCCATGCTAAACCTTTCAAAACGAGAAAACTAGAGGGTGTCTTGGCAGTCTTGTAAGCTGTGTAAAACCAACCGTCCAATGTGGTGGCAGTCTAGAGATATATTTTCAAATTTTGATATTTTGATACTATATTTCTGTCCAAAATTTTGGAATCTTTACAACCTCTCATCTTTCTTTCCTGCCTCTGTTCATCTCATCACCGCAGCTCGATGCTCCACCAAAGTTGTCACCTCTGTTCGTCTTACCAGATGGTTGAGGGCGAAGAGAATCGAAGAGACCCAGGATGAGCTCAAGCTAGCTGTAGACGTTGATTCCGAGTTAGGCGGTTTTGAGACTGGCGAAGGCGCTGTCGCCGTTGATTGAAGGGCCCGATAAGGGCCAGTTCTATCGTGCTTCTTTCCTCCTCTTCTACCAACGGTCCGATCTGAGGTTGCTATCAGGGTTTGGGTGAGCCACTGGCATCAGTCCACGTTAGCAGCAGCGACCCTTTGCCTTGCCTCACTTTATCATTTACAACAGCATCGTTTGTCTCTTCCTCTCTGATCTGCTTCATTCTCTTGATTATCCCTCTCTTTGTTTATTTATTTTATTTGTTTCCCCACTTTTGACTGTGCAATGGAGTATCAGCAAAAAAGAAAAGATAAGACCTTATTTTCTCACTTTTTAGACACCCAAAAAAGAGGTTTAAGTGAACATTAAATTAACATGCATGTACATATATGTATGCGTTATATAGTGTTTGCAGTAGATTTTTCCTGTTTTCAGCAGTTTACGAACTAGGAATCTGCTGCGCAATGTGCGCTTTCTTGGTTGGCGGAGGCAGTCATTGACGACATTTATGCACAAGCCTCTCTAATTCCTGATGCTCAGGTTGCCATTGAGGTGTATTTACCATGCTTTCAATTACTTAAAAATGCAAACTTTGACTTCATGCTCAAATAACTTACGGAAGCAAATATCCATGTTCTAAATTATTTCTACAAAAAGGATATTAAGAGAGTTTTGAGAGGGACTTTCTGTCCAGTGGGTATGCAGCGGATATAGTGATAGAGGTGGTAATGTCCCATGTGTGTTTCTATTTACTGCAGATCCACTATCATTCTTTGAGCGGTACCACCTGATTCCATCAAGGGTAGATGTTGTGTCCAATGTAAGGTATCTTCTCTTAATGTGTCTTTTTATTTTTTTGACTTTTCTTCTGCCATTTTTGGGTCTTGAGATATGTATAGTGGACATTTGTAATTTTCTTTTCTGATTCAAATCTTTTTCCTCCATAGAAAGAGGAGCAAGAAACATTATTGTGCATGTCTTTTTGTCTTGAAATTCTAAACCATTCTCGTAATAATTCAAATTCAAAAAAAATCATAATGTTCTTATGAAGAAATTCCCAGCCTAAAGAAAAAAACAGAGAAACATGATGCATGCTAGAGATATTCAAGAAAAATTGTTGTTTAAGCTTTCAAATTGATGATCAATTTGTTTATTGAGGCTGTATGAAGAAGCCAATGTTGTCTTTATACTCCTTAACACAAGCGAATTTTTTTTTCCTTGGTAATTCTTGGATGGAACTGACAAATGGGATATTTTTACTGTATGCAGATAAAAGAAGTTTCATATGTTTTTTTTCTCCATGCTAGGTAGAATATTATGGGGTATAGTGGACAATGTTCTTTGTTGCCGGTGAATCTGCCATGTTTATACACAATTTGGTGTCTCTTTGGACAGGACATGATCACATAGAATTTAAATCATAATTGATTTGTAACAGTCACTTGTGGGTTTAAAATACAACCGTTGGATCGTCCCTTTCTAATCAAATGGTGTGGATCGCATCTCTATTCATTGATTAATCAGACCATTAATCACATCTGATTATTCAGGTGTGATTATGACCATACTATTGACTTTGCTTATGTATTAGTCATCCGATCGTTGATCATCATGATTGATAAAAATCAATGGTCTTGATCACATGCCACACACGCAAGTGCCGTGTGCACCACGTTTTATTGTGTCATGCTACTTGCACGTGAGATGTGCAAGTGGCGTGGCACATCCTCACACTTTAGTCCTATACCTAATTATTACTCTTAAGGCAATACATAGAAAGGTGGTGACATTTATAAATGCCTTACAAAATTTTTCATTTTTCAATGTGGGATTTATTAAATAAGGCAATAAAAACTATCTTCAAAACTAGTTAAAGATCTTTAAAAAAAACTCCCAAAACTATTATAATACAATATTTTGAAAATACTTTCAATTGTATCATCCCAAACAGAAATTAGTATCGTCTCATATTGCTTACTCAGCACTGGTTGGGCCTTTTCTTGAATAGAAGTCCAACTTAATTGAAAAGAATAATAGCGAAATGGAAATCAAAATAGTAACTTGAATTTTAAATTTCTTTAGAAACAAAAATCTAAAAACAGGACAAATTGTAAAGTATCCATTGATTTGCTTACGAAAACATTAAATCCAAACATGCAATCATAACATTCAAGTTGCAAAAAGTTCGCTATACTGAATTCGACGATAAAATAAAACTAGTTTGCACATACATAAATTAGACGAGTTGAAATCCGTGAAACAGCTCTACCAAAAGAGTGGGAAAAGTTTGAGTGATCCTATGCTCCACATATTATGCAGTTAGCTATTCATCCCCAGTTAATTCATCAATATACTTGAGCTCATTGATCTTTTCGTCACTATCAGTGATATGTTCATTTACAAATCAAATAAAGTGCAATAATTCGCTTGGTCTCAAAATATAAAAGTTATTATAAAAAACCTTGCGAAGTGGTGTGTTTTGTGGTACAGCTAGAGTCTAATCTTTATTAGCGCTCACTGCATTCAACAACGCTATAGATATAATTTTTATAGTCATGTTATCACATTGCTTCATTAAATTCAATATATAGATGATCAAAATAATGAAACTTGTGGTTCTAATGCCATAGCGAAAGATGATTTGCTATGACGCACGTGTTTTCGGAGCTATTCAATCGAAGTTAAATCTTGTAAATCTCTCAGAAAAACTTCATAAAAATCTAAAAGAATCTGATAAAATATCATGGTTGATACATCCCAAATGTCATTCTGTAGGACTTCTACATTATTTATAAGTTAAGGCACCTCGCTCATATTTTTCTAAATAAAAATCATTTTCGTTGTAGGCTAACCTTTCGTACTCTTGATATTTGACAAATTTTAAATGGTATAATTTTATAAATGTTGTAAGCAACCATGAAAATAACTTTTCTCATGCAATTCACACAGTACAATCAACATACCTCTTATAATTTTTCTAAGATATATTCTGTTGAAAGCTTAACTTCGCACCATTCATAGAATTGACAATATCTGTCGACTTTTTCCGAGTGCGAGTTAAGCCAATCTTTCAAAGTAAAATTATCCGATGAGAATTCCAGTATGTTCTTTTTCACTTCATCGTCAATATAATTTTGGACTGAATATATATTTTGCATTGTGTTTGTCTTAAGAATATCATAAAATTGACCTATTCTATCAGGATAAGAAAAATATGCTAAAATGTGTTATTTCAGTTGAATTTGGGTGCTAACAATGTAGCACATGGCTTCTCTGAAGTTCATCAATCCCATGCTCTCTACTTCCACCACCCTCATTGGAAATTCTCTTATCATGCGTTTGTTCAGTGGGTTTAGCCAGAGTTGCTTTTTGTTGTCTCAAGCTCTTTTCACGCTTTTTCTTTTTTGAATTTTTTCAAAATATTGGTGTCATGGTGAATATATAAACTTTCTACACATGTAGAATGTAGATATAAAAAACACAGACATAATATTATTGTCTATTTTAATTTGAAAAAATGAAATATTCGAAGGATAAAAGAGGTAATAAATTTATTTTTTATAGTACCCCAATAACATGGAAGTATTTTGTTGGTAGGTTAGAAAAAAACACGTCTGCACTTCCACTGCCCTCATAGAAAATTTTTTCTCATGCGTTTGCGTAGTGAGTTTAAAATGTAGATATAATAAAAAAATATATATTATTATATTTTTTAATTTGAACAAACGAAATATTCAAAGGATAAAAGAGGTAAAATACTAAATAATATCTCTACAAATTCACATGTATACTGAAATGCATCATGTCATTGCGTCTCGTTTTACATGGAAAAAGTTCCCCTTTGATTAGGGGGGATATTTCACCTTACTTTACACAGGGAAGACACCACAACCGCATAAGAAATAGAGTAAGAATGAGGTGTTGCTCTATAAACATTGAAGAATTTTTTGAATTTTGTATGGCTCTAGAAATACTAAATAATTTTTGGAATTTTGTATGGGTATACATGATGATATTAACATAGTGATAACTGCTTGACCTGTCTCTGGTCATTTATTGTACCTTGTACATAAACAATAAATCAACATGTAAGTGTAATGATAGTAGAGGGGAAAAAAGTGTTTTTTTTTTATTTTTAAAATTGTTGTACGTAGAGTAGAGCACTTATAAATATCTATCATTTTTTGACCTTGCCGAGAAACTTCTCTGTCCTCATCACAAGAAACCCACTCCCTCACTCTCTTTCCCCTCTCTATATTTTATAATGTACAACCACCCGAGTAAATGTACAACCACAAAGTAGTACTTGTTTTTGACACTAAGGTAATAGACTTTGCACTTTACACCATTTGATGAACGGTAAAACCTAAAGAGTCTAAGAACTGTGATTTTTAGATTGCGAGACTTTCAACGCTGGAGTGTGCTTAGGTAGCCATTGTCTTGCGGGTGCTACCTTCTATCCGCATCAATGCTTTTATATTTACCGCTATAAATCCTTCTACTATTTTTTGGTGTGGCATATTTGATCATGTGCTGTACATTTGTTCAGCTAACCTTTTTACTGGTTAGGGTTTCTACTAAATTTTTTACTATTTCAATATTCTATTTTTTATTAAATGTATGCATGCCCGCGGCCCTGTTGTGTTATATGTTTAAATATTTGCATGCTTTTAGGGTTTTTGTTAAATTTTTTTTTTTTTTTGCTTTCTTTACCGTTTGAAGATTTTAATATTTTACTTAAAAAATTCATTGTTTGTATATAGCTTTTGTAAATATCTGTGTAGAAAATGTATATATTTAATTTGTATATTAAAAATATACAGGCATGATGTGTTTTTTGTTTGGTTTTTTTATGTTTTTTTAAACCACCAAAAAAATACTTTAATGTTTTTAGGGTACTGCAAAAAAAATTTTGTCACCTCTTTTATCCTTTCAATATTCCATTTGTTCAAATCCAAATGTACAACAATGTTGTGGCGTCAGTGTTTTTTATATGTACATTAGAAAGTATATATATTTACAATGGCATAAAGATTTTGATTAAAAAAAAAAAAAAGAGTGGAGAAAGCTCGAGGCAACAAGAAACAATTCTGACTGAACTCACTGAGTAAACGCATGAAAATGAAACTTTTCATGAAGGTGGTGAAAGTGGATAGCATGGGTCAGAGAAGTCATGTGTTATATTGTTGGCATCCAAATTCAACCGAAATAACAATTTTAGCAAATTCGATGGTCTTGATAGTGTTAGAGATTTATATTAAAAAACATGCTTTGTGTAATAGTTTTAGTATTTATTAATAAATTAATTATTTCATTTTAATGAGAATCTGTGTGAGCAAAGTTTGCATTGCATTATTTATTTAATGATTATGCATGTGTGTTTCTTATTTTATATAGTAGATAATTTGGTATGTATAGTACGGCTTACACACGTAAGATCATATCATCGGTTATTATGGAATATAAGTTTATCATTTACAGTCTTAAATGGAACTGGACATACCATCAGTAGGACTGTAGTACAAGGTTTTAATGGGTCTGTCTTGATTATGGAGAACGGTATAATTTTACTCCTTGCACTAGTTCACTTTGTGTATATTGAATATGACTGTGTTGAGGTAATTGTTTTTATACTATATAAAATAATTAATACCTCATAATTATTACGAGTACTTATGTTCTTAATCCTAATATAATAAATAAACACATACATGTAGTGTTTGTTGTTTTGATTCACAGAAGAGTGAGATTCTTTGTATGTCAATAAACTCAGTGAGTTGGACAATAACATTACGTGTATGGTGAATATTAATTATTGATGGAATTCATGTTCCGAGATAGAGATTGATGATACCCTCTTGAGGAAGTTTACATGTATGGAGCTCGAAATATAATTCTTAATATGACAAGGAGTGCAATTATAATTTATTAGTGGTATAAATTATAATTTACGTAAATAGGAATTAATCCTGGTTGGATTAGAAATCTTTATTTGCGTAGAAAACTTTAGTTATTCTAATTCTAGGGTCCCTACTATTGCTTCTATAATTTACGCACTCTAAGAGCAGCTAGGGTTACATTTGTTTATAATTGAGAGATACACGTTTTTGTGAGGAAGAGAAATCCTAACAGCTGTGAGCTCACTCTCCTTAGAGTAAGGTGTATACGATTGATATAGCAAAAGTTCGGAGGTTGAGTTAGATCAATTGATTCGTATTTGTTGCTGTTGCTTGTTGCTTGTTGTTCGAAATCAGAGCAGAATGATTTCGAAATTCATACCTACTATTATTTGGGATCAAACCAGAGAGATCTCGAATGTATGATTTTAATTACGTAGATTAGTTTCTGTTAATCAGATCAAATCTTTTGGTATTATGCGTATGCACTATGGTCGGGTTGTAGAAAATTTCGTAGTCCCCAGCAGATAGGATATGTCAATTCTATGATATTATTGAGGCAAATACAATGTAAAGTGTATATTCAGTTTAAAATTATATTGATAACGAAGAACATACTGGATTTCTCGTCATATGATTTTACTTTGAAAGACTGGCTTAACTCGCACCCGGAAAAAGTTGACAAATACTGTCAATTCTATGAATGGTGTGAAGTTAAGCATCTAATAAAATATATCTTAGAATAATTATAAGGGGTATGTTGACTGCATTGTGTGAATTGAATGAGAAATTTTGTTTTCATGGTGGGTTACAACATTCATAAAATTATACCATTCAGAATGTGTCAATTATTGAGGGTGTGGAAGAAAGTCTACAACGAAAATGATTTTTATGTACAAAAATATGAGTAGGAGTGCCTTAAACTACAAATAATGTAGAAGGCCTACAGAATGGCATTTGGGATGTGCTAACTACGATATTTTATTGGATTCTTCCAGATTCTTGTGAAGTTTATCCGAAAGATCTACAAGATTTTGCTTCAATTATGAATTACTCTGGGAACATGCGTGTTATAGCAAATCATCATTCGTTGTGGCATTAGAATAAAAGGTTTCATTATTTTGATCATCTATGGAAGTTAATGAAGTAAGGTGATGATGAGACTATAGACATTATATAAGGCGGCGTTGGATGTGAATAGTGCTAATGAAGATTGGACATTAGCTATACCATAAATCACCGCACTTCACAAGGTTTTTGATAATAACTTATATGCTTTGAGACCAAGTGAATTATTGCGTTTTATTAGAATTGTCATTGAACATATCAGTGGTAGAGATGAGAAAACCAATGGGCTGAAGCATATTGATAAATTGATAAGAGACTAAGATGCTAATGGCGCAATATATGGAGTATACAATCGCTTAAGCTTTTACTACTCTTTTGGTAGAGTTATACAAGAAATTCAGCTCGTCTAATTTATATGTGTAAACAGATTTTAGTTTATCATCGAATTCAGTGTAGCGAACTTTCTAGAACTTGAATATTATGATTGCATGTTTGGATTTTTAGGTCAATGGATACTTTGTTATTTATTCTGCGTTTAGATTTTTGTTTCCAATGAAATTTGCAATTCAAGTTATCATTCTGATTTCCTTTTTTGTCTTATTTCTTTTCAATTCAAAGCTGGATGTAAATATACTTGAAAAAAGGCACAACCTGTGCTAAGTAAACAATATGGGATGGGGACGATTTTCCATATTTTCTTCTGTAGTAAACAGTATATTCAAGCAGATCATTCGGCAATCTATTTTGGTCCCAATTGATGGTTAGCCTTGAAGCATTTTGTTTTATATAAGTTCTTTTCTGTAAAGGTGGTTTCACCTAAGGAAATCGAATAGAGCTTTAGATGAACCTTTGGTTGTCAATTCTCTAAGAATGTGAAACTTCTTCAATATTCTATCATTTTGTGGATAGCTTTTTCATTTTTTACCAGTCTCTGGAGCTGACTTCTTTCTTATTTTGGGGAGGGCTCTTTCACCAAAGAAGTCAAACAAGTCATTGGTGAGAGACCTCAAGTTTATTCCACTCATAACTGCTAATGCACTTTTGTTAAGATTCAGCAACACTTGATAAGAAAGTACTGGTGCGGACATCTGCTTTGCTGCACCTGTCAGACATCCTGCTGGGATATGTAATTGTTTGGTTAAGGAAATTGAAATTGTCTATTTATCTCTCAAATATATATTTATTAGCTTTGTTTGCACAATTTGTATCTGTCAATATTTTCGGCATGTCCTTCTGTGGTTGTTGCCCCTACTCCATTCTGATTTTCTTTTGCATATATTCATTCAATTGTTTCAAATGGTAAATTGTGCCTCCTAAATTTAGCCCTCACAACTTTCAAATGTCCTCTTAGCATGCAGATATTGTTCAGTGAGTGCTGCATTCTTGGACGTTTCTTTGGTTTTCTAATTTATGCCAATCACAATTTTTTGTGTCAGTCCTTTTATTTATGAGATGACCTTGATCTTGCAAGGATTCAACTGTTTAAGCTAGTACCCATAGAAAGGCATGCATGCTGTTGATCACGCGGTCTTTTTGTAAGGATTGAACTGTTGTTTTTCGTTAACAATGTGCTGAGTGCTTATTGAAATGGAAAATGACAATGGTTCAAGGAAGAGATTCAGGAAGCTGTAATTCATGTGTGGGGAGGATGCGGTTATTAAATTGTTGTTGTAATAATGGCATGATTAAGACTCACATCTCAAGATATGAAACAACTATTGTTTAATTTCGTGTATATATGATTCCATTTTCTTCCAAATCAGATGACAGTTCGGACAATTAAGCAGAGTTGGAATTACATTGCCCTTTTATGTACATTAAGGCTGTGTTTGGAACCCAAAATTAAGGTGAGGGAAAAAAGAACAAAATAAAATAGTGTTTTTGTTCCTTTTTTCCTTACCTATTTCTTTTCTTTTCCATTACTAAATCCTTGTTCCAAACCCAACATGCGTATGATTATGTATTTTATGTTGACTAAAACGCAGAAAATGCAGATTTGCTAAGATATCCTGCTGAATGAGATTGCTAGCATACGCACTCTATCCCGATAAGCAAATTGTTGTCTATTAAATTGAAAAATTTTTCTAATGTATTAAGTTTCACCATAACATGTCTTATATTGCACAGTACCTAGGTGACTGGTATGAGTTGTGACAAACCCCGAATTGACTAAGCAGGCTGGTAGTTGTGGTGGCAACCAAAGTTGAACTGCAACCTGTTCCAGTATTGCATACTATACGGTTAGACATTGTTTACTTATTCCCTTTTCTGTCTGTTGAAATTGGTTAGAATTATATGCAGTGGTTAATGTTCCGTTGGGATTGTTTATTGATCTGAATATATTTGAACTTTTGCTGAAACTTCAATATGTAGGGCTTTGAAGCATTTTTCTGAATTGACTGTTGGTGGCATTTCTGATCTGGCCGTGGTCTTCACATTTTAGTAATAATTACTCTCAACAGATTTGCTTTAGTTATATGAACCCTACTACTATAACGTTCATTTGCTGTTTGATTTCGGGAAATAGTTGGAAAAAAATGAAGAGAATAACTTGGCATTTGTTTGGAAATGGTTTGTTCAGCAGATAGATGTTCCCACAGGTGCTAGTTCTTCCAGTGGTGCTATATAATTCCTATTCCTATCCCTTAATTCCCTCTTTTGGTTTATATATGTTTTCTAGGTAAAAAATCAGAGATATATATCAATGCCCCATTGTCCAAGCGTACATGGAGAGGGTCTAGGCTTAGATTGCATATGATATAATATAATACACACACACACACACACACACACATATGGATGCAGGGAAAGCTTTTGCATGAACAGGTTTTGCCCTATTTTTATGCGTTCTCATTTGTGTACTTCTCTTTTAGTTGGCATTTTTGGCTGAGATCTTATTCAACTGTCCACCATCTGCTACTTCAAAAGTTTGTATTCTTGGACGAAAATACCAAAACAAAAGAACTTATATGCTAATTTTGCCAAATACAGAGATAGCTTAATAAAACTTTTATAGTATCACTTCAATTGATCTTTTATGTAAATGAGTTTTAAGTGCTTTGAGTGATATGTAACTTAATAGGGTTGGGAGTTCAAACAAATTCTATGGAGTGTTTGAACAACTCTTGGAAGTCTCGAGAATTTTTAGATTGAAAATCACATTTCAGCACTTCTTGCTTCTTGGCACTTCCTGGAGCCGCGGTGGGGATTGTATTAGTTTTTGGTGAAAGTTTTAGTGTCCTGCGCTGCCTGCGAGATTTAGCCTTTGTTTTGCAAAGGTTTCCCGAGAAGCGCGACCTTCTTGCAGCAGCGACAATTGGCAGATAGTTTTGAAAACTCTGTTTCGGCTGCTCTTGCTCCTCAAATTCTATATAAGGCTAAGTTTGATTTTCAAAGGGTCGGGAGCTAGAAACATATTGTCTGTAATATTGGGAGTTCTAAAGAAACCTTAGCAGTCCATGCTTTCTGTTTAGCAAGAAAAAAAATTTCAAATCTTCGACAAAGGTTTAGACTTGGTGAAGCATTAAGACGAGGTATTCATGGCGTAGTGTGTGTCGTGATTAAGCATGGGAGAATGGTGAATTGTGGTGTGTGTGAGCTAGATTAATTTAATTTAGATTTGTAAGGTTTGAGTTAGTACAGTTGAGTTAGTACAGTTATAAGCTGTTATTTTAAATTGTTCTATTAATTATAGTGCTTGGAGATTGTACAGTCGAGGTCTCGTGGTTAGTACAGTTGAGGTCTCGTGGTGTTTTTTCACATTGAATTTTGTGTAAAAATTGTGTATTTATTGTGTAATTGTTTTATTATTCGTGAATGTAATTTATTTAAGAGGGATTGATTAGCTTAGTTGATTGGTATTAATCAAGCAAACCTCGAAGTGATCGTAAGTTCATGTAGTTTGGAATTTCACCATCAAAAGAGAATCGAAGTTGAGTATTTCCCAGACTTAACAGAGAGAGTCCATACTTAAAGAGAGTCTCCCAAATGCTTGCTTTATCTGAAATCAACCAAACCAAAGTTTTAAGTCAATTCGAGTAATGGGTTTCCCTGAATCACACCTCCCACCCCAAGTTAAATGTCTTAGCCTAAAAACCTTCTTGGGCCGGTAAATAACCAAGTCAGCTTTGTGATGCTGGTGGAGTGGCACCACACAACTAGACCAATGTTCAAAGACAATCATTATAGTTTCCAAGGAGATCTATACGGCATCCGGTCCAATTTTCCAACCCAGCCACACACTCCACCAAAGTTCCCAAACCATCAAAGAGTTGACAGTCGCCCCAACCGGGAAACTAATCTCTTGCCCAAACCCGACCTAATCCATTTAAACCCTCTCCTTTCATATCTCAAATACGAGTGCAGCATGCGCATTACCCAAATTGATCACCATTTCTAACCACAGGGTTCTCAGTTCAAGATGATTATTCATATGTACCAAAACACAAATATTCTTACAGAACAGGAAGAAAAGGATTTCCTTCCTACTATCTTTTTTGGCTGACAAGGAAAAGAAAGGTCTTTGTATAACAGCAACTCAAACAGTAATACAACAAATAAGATAACTGACTTGTTTTTGTGAAATAAATGTATTCTATTCCGGTCTCTGAAAAGGGTGCAATATCTTTGCAAAGGAGCAAAACAAAATCAAAAAAGCTTTACTCGAAGATTGAGCTCTCCTATAAAATCAACAAGAGCAAAAGAAGATTCACAAAAAAGAATTTTACACCAAAAAAGGAAGCTATGTCTATTGATTTCCCGTATAGATCAGGTACCCATGCAAAGCATATTCTCTTACATAGTTTGCTGGATCATCCTAGAATTAGTGATGAGTAAACATCATCGAATAAATATCATAAAATAAAATCAATCAATCAGAGGAGACAAATTTAGCATTTAGTAATTGCTCTACATAAATGGGCAAAGCCAGAAATTTATCATCAACTAAAGAAATTTTGAGCAAGGAAATGTCGAATTTTTTTTTTTTAAGCACTTTTGTAATGCATGGGGAAGGAGGAAAAACAAAAAATGAAAAAAAAAAAAAAACAAAGGATCGTCCCAAAGAAGTAACTGATCACACAAAAAATAATAGAATAAAAAGAACATCAAATGAAGTTTACCATCAATGAATGTCATATTACTTTGTATAAATAAAAAAAAATTTGGAGGGGTGTGTGGAGGTTTTCTGAGTTAGCAGCTTATTTCCAGAAAAGGTTTTTTTTGCCAGAATTAGATCTTGGTAAGGGCTGAGACAACCTGGCCAAGGATTGTTCTGAGTTTGATCCAGAAGGTAGGGTACAAAGGAGGAGGTACAGAGAAAGTTATGTTCGCAAGCGACTTTGGTTCCGTCATGGCCACGGAGCAGTGTGAGGATCTTTTGATCCTCGATGAGGGATTATGTTGTGAAGGTTGAGGTGAAAATCTACGCAGGTGACCTCAGGTACAAGGATCCCCAGTAGTTGGATGGGGGACCCACTAAGCTTTTCGGGGTAGCTTGCTTAAGTAGAGGTTTGCATTTTCGACACTAGAGATGAAGTCGAAGGCATGTGCAACTAGGTAGGAAGAGGTGTATGGTGGTAGCTGGCTAGATGTAACATCTAGACTGAAGCAAAAACAAACAAAAAAAAGGTTATGTGGCCATGCTTGGCAGAGGGGTCTTCTTTGAATAAAAGGTGGAAGACACGCGGGCAAGATGGTCAGTTGCGGTCAAAGGACGATCACGTAGTGGGGATTTTCGGATCCGATTGTCACGGCCCGCCCACTTTAGCATTCATTGAGTACCATGTTGCTTATTTGAATGCTCAACTTTAAACTAATGACCCAGAAGGTTTTAGGCAATTCTAAGTCTTTCAAATAAGGGAGCATAATTAGAGAAAAGTATAGAATATTTTTAAAACTTCTACACGTGCACATGCTAAAATAAGGAGTATTTTAGAATGGGAAGGAGAAGCCTTTAGATATTCTAAAAGCTTCCACATATATACATAAAGAAGAGTATTTTAGAATAGTGAGGAAATCTTGTAATCTAGAAAGTTTCACACAAGTGTACATAGTGGAACATTCTAGAATTGGGGGGAGATTCCTAAGAAAGCTTTATAAATATCTAGATATTTTTAGGAATAATTCTAGAAGCCTTACTCTCTACCATTGGATCAAATAGATCCTAACCATCTATTGAGAAGGTGGATAGCTATAAATAGGAGATGAGTGCCTATTTGTAAACCATCAAGTGAGATCAAGCATTCCAAGCTATCAAGTAAAGCTTTCAAGTTCTCCTCAAATGTGCTCTCTTATTCCTAGTATTCTTACTCACTTAGTCTTTCAGTTGTTCTTGTTCATCTAGTGAGGGTTTAAACTTACTTAACATTTCACATGAGTCAAATGTTTAAGTGCCACACACGTTGAAGGTGTTGAAATTCCAAGCCTGTGACATGATGCTTGGAGTAGTTAAGCATTGGGCCTAGCTCTTTTTCTAGATTGTTAAAGGTAAAAGGGCTAGGTTTTTAGTAGAAGGACAAATCCAAACTCTGCTATAGGCTTGCCCAAGAGGGGGCATGGCGGCATGCCCAATTAACATACTATTGGAATAAGGATCCTTCAATTGGGTCCATTCATCAGAACCACCATGAGCATCAGGGTTGAAGACCTCAAACTTTCGCCAGTCTCATTCCATAACAAGCCATAGAGCATATAAATCCTCTGCTTGGCCACGAATGCCAATGGGTGGCGTTTTTCGGTGTTCATTTTAGAGCCTTCTCTCAACAATGTTTTTAGAGGGGAACAATTTTTGTCCC